>CM060172.1:43420010-43585010 GCA_030549775.1 Tamarix chinensis
CATACAACACATATATATATATACATAATCAAATAATCAATTTATCTTCTCATAAGCTAATTCATACTCAATTAATCAAAATAAGGGTTAGTGTTTTCGAAAATTTATGCCAAATGAAGCTAACAATTTGGGAAGAGTGAAGGCTGGAGAAGATGAGCCAGAGGTCTAGGACTGCTCGCCGACGGCCAACGAGGCTCACCATAGCTGGACGCCAGCGTGACCTACGCTCCCTACCACTACAAGTGGCCGTTGTTGCGTTGCTGCAGTTTCTGTTGCGGCTGTTGCTCCAGCTGTTGGTTGCGCTACTTCAACGGTGGTAGTTGTGGTCGGTGGTTGGCGGTCGGTTAGAGTGGAGGAGTAGGGTGAAGGAAGCAAGTTGGGGTTTTGGGTGCAGAGGGTAGAGGGTAGGGATAGGTCGGGAAAGGGAAAGAGAAAAGATGGGAGAGAAGAAGAAAGAAAAGGAAAAGAAGAGGGGGTCGAGGGAACTGATCGGGATTTTTTTTTTGCAAATACACATATATAAATAAATACTAAACATCTAAAAATATTATTGAAAAATTTATCTAAAATTTATTTTACAAAAAAATCATTTCGTAATGATCTGAAGGCTTAAAATTGATGTAAGAGCTATATAAAGAATTTCAAAAGTATTTTTGGAAGAATTTACTGATGAACATAAAAATTTATATTATTTATGAAAATGCATTATAAAACCTCAAAATAATATTTAAAAGCATATAAGAAAGTATTTAAATCAAATTCAAATAAACCAATACTAATTTAAATAATTTATAAAATTGGTCCTCCGCAACCAAAAATTTAAAGTCAGAAATATTTTCTATGGATATAATTATTAAAATAAATTTTACTATTTTAAATGAAATTTTATAATTTAAATAATATATATATCGTTAAAAAAATATAAATCCAAAACAAAGTTGTAATCGTATGATGAAGTTATAATAAAAAACAAATCTAAAATATTAAAAATTAAAATACAAGAAAAAATGAAAAGACATATTTTTAACCAAAAATCAAAATTATATGAATATAATCAAATTATGGTCATAAACAAATTTATCTAGAATGATCCATAACGATAACAATAAATGAAATTTAATTATGAAATCGAAATCATCGACATATCCATAAAATGAACCAAAATTAAAATAATTAAATATTTACATCAAATTACACTAATAAAATCATTGAACTTAATAAAATTTGATTTAAAAAATACGGGATATTGGAATCTATGATAAAGAATTTTATGCTATTATTAGGGCATTAGATCATTGTTCGCATTACCTTATACCAACACAATTTGTATTGCATACCGATCATGAGTCCTTAAAATACATAAATGGGCATTATAAACTTAATCCTAGGCATGATATATGTTTAGAGTTTATGTAATCTTTATCATTTGTAGCTAAACATAAGAGTGGGAAAACAAATGTTGTAGCATATGTCTTCTCTAGAAGATATTGCATGTTATCATTATTAGAAGCAATGATCTTAGGATTTGGGTGTTTGAAGGAACTTTACAAGAAGGAGGAAGAATTTATAAGTCACTTGGAAGATCAAGAAAAGTTTTGGGCTCCATACCTAGTTCAAGAAGGATTTCTTTTCAAGGGCAACAAGATGTGCATCCCAATGTGCTCCAATAAAGAACTACAAATTCATGATGTGCATAGGGTAGGTCTAGTAGGGCATTTTGGTATTAACAAAACTTGTGATGTGTTATAAAAAGATCTCTATTAGCCTAGGATGGTAGGAGATTTACAATCTCTAGTAGCAAAGTGCTCTACTTGTTAAAGGTCCAAGAATTACTTCCACCAAGAACTCTATACCCTTTACCTTTTCTACACCATCCTTGGAACTATGTGAGTATGGATTTCATAGAGGCATTGCCTAAAACACAAAGGAAAAATGATGTCATTATGGTGGTAGTAGATTGGTTTTCTAAACTTTGTCCCCTGTCATAAGATGAATGATGCCTCTTATATTACTAATCTTTACTTTAAGGAGATAGTTCGTTTACATGATATCCCAAAAATAATTATCTATGATAGGGTGTAATACTCCAAATTATACTACTAAAAAAATCAATTTAAAGAGGAAGCTTATAATCAAAATATTGGGTGTTACTGCTGTAATTGACCTAAGTCTAGTTTACCATACCATCCTTACATCAATCACAAGACTAAAATCGTTCATAGTAAAACAAGGTAATCATAAATGAGACAAGCTTTTATAAATACAAATAGGAGTATGGATATTAACTCTAGGTTACAATAATATAATATAAACTAAGGGTACCATGGATTAAAGAGTCTAAAAGGTATCCGGGTAAAATATCATCTAGATAATATAACTCTTTTCTCAAACACTCAGGATAGATAAAAGTTCACTCCTCCCCATAAAATGCATCAAAAGTAGCAAAATCATCCAGGTGATCCTCAAAGACCTACATAAAAGCATCCGGGTAATTTGCTCATGGGAATGAGTTGCACCTACAAAAAGGATGGTCAGTACGCTACATACTGAACAAGGTAACCATACTATCAAATCAGGAATATAGATAAAAGTATGCATTCATAACAGGTGATAAATACACATACAATTTAAGAAAAGTCTCATAAGGTGAATACTGATCCAGGCTTCCTTATCAGATATAACCATTTTTATTCTTTTATTTACAATGAGTTCAAGGAATCTACTATTTTTAAACCAGTGGAACAATGTGAAGCAATTATCACAGATAACAAACCTAAGCCACTATTATCATCCAGTGGAATGGACCTAAAAAAATCACCTTCTTAGGGAAAAATTCTCTCGAGCCACTATTATCATCTAGTGGAATTGATCTAAAGCATCACCTTGGTCCTGCCTCACGTACTCTTCCACTTTAAATTATTAATATCTTATCCATTAGGTTACTTAATTCATATTCTTATTCACAATGAGCATAGACCCTACTATTCTTAATCTAGTGGAATAGACTAAAGCACCTCTCAAGGAAAATACACCTGAGCCACTATTATCATATGGTGGAACAGATCTAAAAATATCACATTCTCAAGGGAAAACACTCTTGAGCCACTATTATTAATTAGTGAAACGAATCTTAAAACATCACCTTGGCCCTATTCACATGATATTTTATTTTAAATGATTAATACCTTATTTATTATTGATTCATAGGTACATAATACATTAAACTAGGTAAGCACATTGCACAAGTCATAAGGTCGTTCTCTAGAGTTAAGATTCTTATTTCCTCAAAACCCTAATTCCACAATTTAAACATAACTTCTCCCATATTGATCATTTACCCATAAAATTTATTATACATTCCTCAATTATTATTATTATTAACATACCAAAAATTCAAGGTCTAAGTCCCACATTTTACACATGCGATAATAGCCCTATCACAAAATTTACTATTCATAAAGCTCTTAAAACCCTAATTTCACGGGTAAGTCATAACTTTTCCCATAAGGTTCATAAAATTACCAAATTCAATATGAATCCATACAATTACAATGTTAACATATCCAAAATTCATGGTTTAATCTAACTTTATACACATGTGATAATAAGATTACCATTTTAAGGTTAATATTATCAATATATGCCATTTTCTCATTTTGGAGAACTTAAGACATTCATAGTCACTCCAATAACTTCACATGATATTATTATTATATTTTAATACTCGAAACACGTTAAGATATCAAAATTTCCATATTAGCCCATATTGACCAAATTACCCTTATAGATAGCCAAAAGCTCTTATTTTACAACAAAAATATTATATCTTCATTATCATTATTTCCAAATCCTCCATTTATCACTATACATATTAAATATAATTATTTCCCACTTATCATACTCTATTAGGCCTGTAATATTCTTCCACAAGTTGTATTCATCCACAAAAATACAACCTAGTTTAGTAACATCCTATTAGCAAATCTTGCGTTATTCATACTCTTTCTATCCCATAATCTATATTATCATATAATATCATTAACAACATGTATTTAACCATATAATGACAATATCATGATAATACACATAGCCATATAAGCATTTAGCACAAAAACCTAAAACATCAACTGGTATCCTTACAAAAAATGGTTATGGTCTCTAAACAAGCTTATCCTAGCCCGTCTCTTCCAGGACCTCCAAATTATCACCTACCAATAATTAAAAAAATATAATTAGAATTAAATGATATAATTAATGAGGTTTTAAGGTAATTGAAGGATGAAATAGTGAGAAAAACCAAATTGAGGTTTGAAGGAGCCTAGATTAAGCGTGTGCGCAACAAGGAGGGATCGGTTAAGGGGGAAAAATAATAAGAGTTGCAATGTTAGGTTTGCTAAAGGGTGGGGGTAAGGATCGATGGTTTTGGCTGAAGGAGGGTGGTGTTTTGTGGTAGGAATAGTAGAAAGGTAGTGGTGTGCTACGGTGAAAATGGTCAAATGGAGGGGGGTAGCAACAAATGGTTTAGTCAATGCTTAAGGGTAGGTTATGGTGAGTTTGGTCAGTTCTTGGGGTGAGGTAATGGAAAAGGTGGACAGTGCTTGGGGTGAGGGTAAGGAAAACATTGCTAGTGGGGATATTGGTGCCATGGTTGGGCTCACCAGTGGGTGTGATCTTAGGTGATTTTAGCGACGGAGAGGAGGGGGAAAGAAGGAGGGAGAATTTGTGTTTGGTTTGTAATATTTTAATAAAAAAGTGGAGGGAGAAGGGGATAGATGCAGGAATTAAATGTGCCTTATATATACACACATGCATGTAGGGAAAGGGAGAGGGAAGGTCATGATTGGGCAACAAAATTCAACTCTGACCTTGGAACTAAGGAAGGGTGAGTTGATGGAGGGTAGAAGGGTAGGCTTGGTAGGGAAGGTGTGCATGCAAGATGAAGAGAAGAGGAGCGGATAGGTGAGGAAAAATAGGGGAGAAAATAAAAAATAGGAAAAGGAAAGGAGAAGAAAAGTAAAAAGGAAAAAGAAAAAGGTGTAGGTTTAAATTTTAGTTTAGGTTAAAATAAATTAGGTTAGGGTATTAGGATAATTTAATTAATTAATTATCTGGGATTAGGTTTAGGTTAGAAAAGATATTAATAAACCACAATAGAGATTAGTGTTAGGATAAGATTTAGGATTAGAGAATTAGGGTAAGATAGAAATATTAATTTCCTAGTATTAGAATTAGGTTACGATATCAATTACTCGGGATTAAGTTTAGCTAAAATTTAGGGTATTGCATATGAATGCTAAATTTCTTAGCTATTTCTAGAAAACCTTTTGGAGATTAGTGGGTACTAAACTTCTCTTTAGTACTGTCTATCACCCACAAACTGATGGGCAAACCAAAGTATCCAATCACACCATCACTATGCTCTTAAGGAATTTAGTTCACAAATCCTTAAGAGATTGGGATACCAAGCTTATCCATGACGAATTCGCATACAATTGGTCTCCTAATTACTCCATCACTCACTCATATTTTGAAGTGGTGTATAGAGTGAATCCCACCACCCCCATTGATCTCATTCCCTTCACCATTGAAGCATAAACTGGTTTTGAATCCATGCACAAGGCCATCGAATTCAAAAAGTTACATGAACAAATAAGGTTCTAGATCAAAAAGGTTAATAAAATGAATAAAAAGAATGCAAAAAAGCATAGAAAAGAGGAAATATTCAAACTAGGAGATTTATTTTGGTTTCATATTATAAAAGAAATGTTTCCTTCTAGGAGAAAGACCAAACTAATGTTAAGAAGTGATGGGTCATTCAATATTCTAGAAAGGATTAGTAATAATGAATAAAGGCTTAAACTTCCACAAGAAATTGGGAATAGGTAAACAAATTTAATGTGGGTGATTGAATTTCTTATTTACATGATAATACTTATGAATATGGGGAGGATTCCTTTCAAGAGGGGGAGAATGATATAGGAGCATCTCCCTTTAGTGATCATAACAATGATAATCTACTTATTAATTTTCCCAAGGTAGAAGAATTCAACACTCTTCTTACTTGGGTTAATGAATGATCAAGGTTATTGACATGCAAGCCACGCAATACCAAGATAAAATCCATCAACTTTGCACTTTTTATGGCTTAAATATGGCTTGACAAGCCAAGTCTTCATCGACTACAAGTAACAAATCTGGCCACATAAGCACAAAATTTTGAGTGATTCAAGCAACCATTTTGTGAGATGATTTTAATGAAATTTTGGAAGTTTATTATGGGGAGTTCAAGGCCTCAAATCAAGATTAATTTGTCAAATAAGAAACCTTATTTTTATTCCTCAAAACCAGCTTCCAAGAGTTCAATCCATCAACTTACAATCAAATTAGTTTTTGTATTTCTTAGTTAAACATGGTTAAAAAGTATTGTTAGACATTCCTAAAGTTTAATTTATGTTTCCTAAGTACTTTTAATAGCTTTTAAGAATCAATTATCTTGTGATGAAGGGAGAGAAGACTCGACATTTCACCTATAGCTGATTATAGTTAGCTTACAAACCTTAGTTAATGTGTAATAGTGTAATCTATGATTAGAATGTAACCAAATTATCTCCCTATGCATTAGGGGTGTAGTTTGTATGTTTTATAAAGCCTAATTATCTCTATATAGGAGTAAATGGCTAAATTAATGAACAAATCTCTTTGGTTATCATATGTACTTGTCGACAACCTTCACAAACTCAAGACTTAGAGCATAGTATTGTGTTATCTCCTAAACGCTTACACCATTTATACTAAGTATTGAAACCTTAGTTTTCTGTGTGAGTGATTAATCTTATAGGTATTTCAATATTAATTTCTACTCATTCTCTTCTTGTCTCCTTTATAAATCTCTATTTTGTTGGAACCTTACTCATTTTCATCACTAACACTTAGCTCAAACCAATATGTTTAGCATTATGCATCAGAATATATTCAGCACATGCATATTTGAGATTGATTATATTGATTGATAAGTATTGGTAGCTATTTTAAAACCTCTATATAATTATTTTGGGGTTAAAAGGGGTCATATATGTACTGGTTGGATAATTGGGGTGTTAACCATTTTTAATTTGTTTACTTTGTCTAGTTTTAGCCAGTTGTCTCTTAAATTTGATTTAGTTCTTTTATCTATCTTGTAAAACCCTATGAATGGCTAATTAAGGAATGGGATAATGTATTATTTTTTTTTGTGTTGTGTTCTAAATCAGCTAGGGTAAGTTAAGGGATAATTTAAATTTTTAACTAGCTAGTTAGATTATAATGTAACTAAGTGTTTGGGGTAGTAACCTAATCAACTATGGAGGGTATCATGGTCATTTTGTAACTTAAAGGAGCCTAACACACCCTATATATATATATGTTAGTTCCCCATTAAATCAAATCATCTACCACTTTTCTTGAAAACTAGAGAGTTTATACACATCTCTACATTCAAAACTCAAGTTAAGGGTTTTATCTTACACTTTAAAACTATCATACTCTTTATCTTTAATGTTATTACCCAAGGTGGTTAATGTGAGTATTTGATCTCAAGGGTTACTTGAAGATCAAATATCTCCTTAACTCTTCTTATTCTCCCTTCCCCATTTTTTATTTATGTATGACCAATCCCCTCTCCACCTCTCTTCCTTTTTATTTAGAATCAATTATTTGGCTTATGCATGACTAGCAACCTTAGAGGAAGAGATTCAGGGCCTTTTGGCTTGCTTAGAGACCTACAGTACTAGCATAGAGATACATGCTCATGATTTATGGGCTTGATGCTATGTGCAAATGATATGTAATATCATGCTACTACATTTATACTTTGAAATTTATATTGTTTAAGTCATACCACAATATTGTTGTATTATATTATGGATATATGAACGATATGTGAAAGCATGAGCTATATGTGTTATTTCTTACTTAAACCTCATCTTATAACCTTTTGTGTTGACATGATATATTATATTAATTAAGTTATGACGAGTGACTTGTATAAAAGGTCAAGATTTATTATAATGATATATGTCGAAGGTTGGAAGTCAATAATGTTGGGACTCGTAGGGTTTTGGTGAAATATTTGGGTGTTTTGGCTATTGTAAGGGTATTTGGGTATTTTCATGATTTGTGGGAAATAATTATGATATGTTAATAGTTGATGGTTTTATAATCTATTTCTCAAGTAACATATTAGAATGTTGGTTGAGTATGAAACAAGTTATGTGAAAAAAGGCTTTGAGACATCTTAGTAAGACATGGGTATTTTGATCATCTTGCGGGTTAAATATGAAATTTTGGTATTTCTAAAGTGAAATTTGATTATAAGAAAATGATTTTGGTATGGAAAATACTTAGGGTAATTCATGAGCAACATAAGTTTAATAAAATAAGAATATGGCTTAAATTGGGAGTAATAACCCTAAGGCATGCTCATTATTACATGCGTGAATGTTTAGAACTTGATACTTGGATATTTTGATAATAATGCTATTTTAGAATGGTGTAGTAAATTTGGGGGTTAGGATAGTATAATGGTGGGAGTTATATTTGTCTTGTGAGATTAGGGTTTTATAAGAGCATTGTGGTCTTTTCCCTTAGTGTTTAACCTAAATATCTTTTGGTTGTGTTTAATATATGTTGCATAGTTATGAAAAGATTTTAGGACCTTATCTAGATAACTAATAGTATAATAAGGCACTAATATTTAAAGTGAAAGATCACACAAATTAAGACCAATTGTACCAATCCGTTTCATAAGACGAGGAAAGTGATCGGTAGCTTTATGCTCTAAGATTATACCAGTCTGATCCACCTGATAAGAATAATGGTGAAAATCTTGATGCCCTAGTGTTGTACCATTATATTATACCAGCTGAGAATAGTGATTATGAGCTTTATGCCATAAGGTTGTACTAATTTGTTCCACTAGACGAGAATAATGGTTAGGAGTATAACTTCCTAGGGTTACACCAGTTTGTTCCACCAGATGAGAATAGTAGTTAGGAGCTTTATGTCCTACTATTATACCAATTCATTCCATGAAATGAGAATAGTGACTAGGAGATCTATATCCTAAGGTTGCACTAGTTTATTCCACCAGACAATAATAGTGCCTAGAAGTGTTATGTCCTAGGAGGGTTGTTATTGTTGATATCATTCCACCGATTATGAATAATGAGGTCCCTAAACTCAAGAGATTAAGTAATCATCTATCTTGGAAATATTTGGATTCCTATCATGAACCCTCTCATATTTTTAGCTAGTTTACATGATTAGTCCTTTAATGTGATATCATGTGCTATATATGCCATTTCTTATGATTGTATTCTTACCTTACTTAATATTCTTACCTTACTTAATATGCAAGTATTAACCACTTTTTCATGGGTTTTACTCATTCCTACAAGGAGATGACCCAAGTTTTGATGTGCATGTTACTAAGGACTCCCTTGATGATTTTGTTTCTTATGGTACACTTCCTGTGGAGGAGTAACATTATTTCTATTGGGGTTTAAACGTAGAGTCAACATTATTCAACATTATTCGGTAGTTGGTTTTTGTCCGAATACCTTTTGGACTTTTAGTTTTATTGGATCCCTTTTGTTGTATTTTAATTATTTTGTACTTGGATTTTGATCTCCAAACTCTTATATAAGATTTATGAAATGTTTCTCTCATTCTCTACATGTATATTTTAAGTTTTAAATATTTTTCTTTGTATTTGATATGAGAATGGTATGATAATCCAGACACGTGTCGAGTATAAAGATAACACCCAATTATCTTAATTTTATGCTTTTGCAAAATAAAAACATTTTGTAGAAAATTTTTGGTATTACATCTAGATCTATTCTAGCTTATAGATATATAAAGTGTTCTCTCTCTCTCTCTATCTATCTATCTATCTATCTATCTATCTATCTATCTATCTATCTATCTATCTATCTATCTATCTATCTATCTATCTATCTATCTATCTATCTATATATAACATACTAGTTCTCTTTAATATTTTTAATATAATGCTACTATTATGAACTTATTAATTTTGCCAATATGACAGGCTGATAAGCATACCCAATAATTACCATCACCAATTGAAATCTATAATGACCTACACATGAGGGCTGGACAATGGAACACCAAGCATGTGAAAGATAATTATGTAAGTCATTTAATATTATCTTTTGTTGTTTTATGAAATATTTTTTTTATAAATTTATGTACTAACATAATATTTTTATTTTGAGATGGTGATGTTATGTGATGAGGCTAGAGCATGAGTGTAGGAGGATGAGCAAAGGGGCTTTTATTGGTTCTATAAAGCCATTGATGAATGACAAGATTGGAATAGTGGATGAGGTTATTGGTCATCAGTAGGGCTTCAGGAAGAGTGTGGGCACATATTACTAGGTAGATCTTTCTCATATTCTATTGGCAATTGCGCTCCACTATTAGAGACTAGTATCCCATCTCTTATTATTATCACTCATTTTCCTATAATAACGAATGTTTATAAGATTATCATAACAAAACTCAGATCAATGACTTGAGGCATATGGTAACATAGACACAAGAATATGGATCTGCCTCTTATTTGTCTGGCTAGGTTCAACCTCCCTATGGTCGGCCCCTACACAAGTTTTAGCCTCCCAAGAGTTAGTCCTAACAACATCATGATGATGTTGATGATTTGTAATGTAATTCAAATTATTTCTAGCATTATATATGTAATTTTAATATTTTAACTACTCAATCTTTAGAAATATTTATATTTTGTTATTTATATGATATTCTATATTTTATATAAATAAAAAAATTAGCTAGTACTATTTGTGTTTAGTTAAAGAAGCAGCTATCAAATGTCATCTTTAATAGTTTCAATTTGTCCCTAATGAGTTCAAAGAATGTTGTAAAAGCCCATAAGGCAATGACTTGTGGTGGAAATATTTTAAAATTTTCTAAATTTTCCTACTAAGATTTAAATCTTCCAAAAAAAATTAATATGTGTCATCACTAATTCCTCTTTTATTGATGACATGTTGCGCCTATATTTTTTAATTTTTTATATTTTTCACCAAGATTTGAATTTTACCAAGAAAAAATTTATTTATTTTTTTGCCAATTCTCCCTCTAGGGACAACATGTCATGGCAAAAAATTAAAAAGAATAAATGGTCAACCATAATTTAAATCTATATTGTTACTAAAGGTGTTAATGGAGATGACATTGTTGTCACTGATTATTTATATATAGCGATGATTGATTTTTCATCCCAATATTTATTTCTACATATGAAATATTAGGGATGGCATTATAGCAATAACAAGTCATTGCTAAAGAGTATTAGTGATGATTTTGCGGCTAATTTGTCATCATCAAAACATTTTCTCTAGTAGTGAATACTATAAAATTTTTGTAATACCTCATAAATCTAGGTCTTATTATGTGTTCATTCTTGTACTTAACATTGATTTAATGAGTTCTTGGTCTTGGTCTGATGTGTATTTAAGGTTTGATTTAATGAAATTTTTGTAAGACAGGGTTGAGTGGTATTTTTGTGGTCATCAATTAACTGACATGAGGTGCCAGTCAATGTGCATGGAGTTTCCTTAGGTTTTTAGTCCATGAAAAATCATTCAACCAACCATACTTATCGGTCAACTAGTTATTGGGATAAAATTAGTTTTATCTATAGTTTAAATTCAAAAATTTTCCAAATGATTTAGATGTTTAATTCTTGTGCTACGATTAGCTTTTTTTTTTTTAGTTTTTTTGAACCATTTGAACCCTTCTTACCACACCAAAATTGGATTTGAGGGGTAAGGTTTCCAAATTGGTGAAAGGTCACCTCATCACATTTGTCTCCATCTTCTTCTGCCTTTCTTATTTTCTTTGTAGATCTACGTAGATTGAGGTCATCACTAGGTACCCTCTATGACAAATTACTTATATCCCTAAACCTAATTTCCCACTTAACAATGACAAATTACATTCTAATTTCCCTCTATCCTTGTTATGCTCCCCAAACCACCAAAAATGCAACACACATTCTCCTCATCTTCTTGCCTTCTTTGTTTTCTCTCTTATTTTCCCTTCTTTTGATACTTTACCTAGTCAACCTTTGTTTTCTTAAGCTAAAGGGGATTATATTTAGGCAAGGTTGAAATAATTACATTATTCTTGCTTGCTCTCTAGCTATTTTAGTGGAAAGGTTAAATATTTTCCTTGGGCCTTTTCTATTATTCTAAAAGTTTATCTTTCTCCCTATTTTGAATGGTTTTTCTAAGTCTATAGTGTGAATATTTAAGGTGTGTTAGAAGATATAAGGTGGCGAAGGCTTATAGTAAAGCCCTTAATCTTGTGCATTTTTGCTTACTTTTGTGAGGTAAGCCAGTCTTGGCATGTATTAGATTTGCTAACATATGTTAGAATATGTATTTTAGTGATTTCAAAAATAAGAATATGCCTTGATTGAAATACATAGGATCATTTGGTGTAGAAAACATGTTTTAGGAAATTTTATGCTTAAATGATGAATTTGACTTATGAGGATGATTTGTGTTGATTAACAGTTTTAAATCATGAATAGATGTTATAAATATGTTCTAGAGAGATTTTAATGCATACTAATTCATGTAATCATATGCTAGAATGTGGGAAGATTTGGTAAGTGATTTTTGAAATTAATGTTATAGCATCAGTACCACCATTTGACTAATGTGCCTTACCCATTGACGTGACCCCATGACCTATTGATTGACAAGAAAACTCATCAAACCATTGGTATTTTCTGTTTGTTTGATATTTCCCTTCTTCAATTGTTTATGCTTGTTCAAGGAGGTGTTGTATGCTTCGTTGGTTAAAAGGTAACCCTTATCGGTTAACGAATTGTGCTTTTTTATTAGTCGACAGATACATCTTCTCAATCAATTGATTATCATGTTTCCTATATTTCTATAATCTTTGTAATCTCATTCCGGTCCATGGTTTTTGAGGACCAAATGTTGTTTTTCAAGGCCTATTTGGGAATGCTGAACCATTATGCTTGTTAGTTGACTTAGTTATTATAGGTTTGACCTTAATATTTGGTTTCACCTAAAATTTTGTTAGTGAATAGAAAGGAAGAATAAATGGAAATTAAATGGTGGATTAAGCATGTGTACATGAATGGATGCTATAGTGATGGATTTTCTCTTCAAGGCAAAATTAGTTAATTAAAGATAGTTAACACCTTAACTACTCTCAATGGGGATGTATGGATATTGTGAAACCTTTTATATTTATGTTTGGATTATGTGGAAAAAATACATTTGGTATGGCTTAAACTCTAAGTACAATAAGATACTAAACACTTTAAATGAAAAGAGAATTTGATTGAGCCTATGTTTCTATGACTATCAGAGTAGCTCACCTGGGGTAGTTATTAGGTTATGGTTTCCCTACGAGTAGGGAAACCCACATTGGTTCTAGAACCTCTCTTACTCAACTTACATCACTAGTGTACCTAGGGGGTGTTGACACTTGAGTGTTATGATACCTTGGATGGTTGAGATTGCTCACTACATTAGCTTATGTCTAAGAGTAGTAGACAATGATGTTTACTTTCATATGGTTACTTTCATATAAAGAACCTAAAAACTCACTCTTAATTTTTAGGAATGTTTATAAGTTCTTGGAAACTTTTATAACTCTACATGGATGTGAATTATGTGATCACCATGATGTTAAGGTAATACTTGGAATAATCTCTTATAGTAATGATTAACCTTTAATGTCTTTATAATTTATCTAATATGCATGACTTATTTATCAAGGTTCATGATGATTTATGTAATCCTTAATTCATATGATGTATGTGAATTGTCATAATGTTGTGTATAGCAATTTTCTATAGTCTCAACATTTTATGCACATGCAACTGTACCATGTCATGAGCATCTTATGAGCATAGTAAGTCTCTATAGCATGTTAACATATGAGTGTGAATTTAAGCATGACCTGCATGACTGCTATACTCTCTATGACCTTATGTGCTTCATGAATTCCATGTTGGATAGCTTGACTTACTCAATACACAAGTGATGTAGGAGCATCTCAAGAATCCCAAATTAAAGATAATCTACTTATTATCTTTTCCCAAAGCTGAAGCCTTTAAAAATCTTTTCATTTGGATCAATATGTAACTAAATTAACTAGCAGCCATATAAGCCATGCAAACACCAATCACTAGCCATCAACCCATGTAAATATGGCTCATTTTGGCTATAATATAGCTTCACAAAATCTTTCCTATAACTGGCTCCATTTTCACTCAACCCCCCCATCACCTTATCCACCACTATACTTAGCCTATTTTTGGCCAAAAAATTACCTGAAAAACTTTTCTTGAGCAAGAATTAGGGACACTGAGAAGGTAATTATGGAAAAATCAAGACCCTCCAAAGTGGCTTAAATTAAGGAGAAGTAACCTCCATAGCCTCGGCAATCAAGCAGCAAGTACTAAAGAGACTCCTCTCTTTTCTTATTTCATTTATTAGCTAACTTAGTTAAAGTATGTTGTTAGAATTTCCTAATATATAATTTATGTTTCCTAAGCCTTGTTATAGGGTTTAATGACAACCATCAAGTGATGGGTGGCTATTTATTGTCAAAACCAATTAGCACTAGCTCATTATAGTCTTGTAACCTTAGTTAATCTATGTTGGTACTAACCATGGGTGAGGGTGTAGCCAATGTACCTATCATGGATTAGATTATGTTTGTAACCCCTAAAAGTCGACTAAAACTCTTAAATTGAGTGGGAGAGGCTATAAGGGAGGGCAGATTTGAATTTTAAAAAAACCTTCTGGTTGTCAAACCAAAAGTCTCTCATCAAGATTAAAGTGTAGTCTTGAGAATTCTCCAAAATATTATACCATTTAGGCTAAGAGTTGAAACCTTAGTTGGTTGATATAAGTACTTAGTTTTTAAGGTCTCAACATCAAGTTATCCTTTTATATTTCCTCCCTTCTTCTCCATTCTTTTTCAACTTTTATTGAAAATTCCCCATTTTCAACACTAATACTTAGCATGGTTCCATCTGTGTAGCAATATGAATCAACAAGTACCGACTTACACATTTAAATGGTCACATGCTCAATATCACAAGTAAAGGATTTTATTTAGGTAATTATGAATGGATAGTAGGAGGTCATATACTTTTTTGGGGAAAAAACACTGAGCTCTAAGACATTCCAGCTTACTATTATCTTTTAGTGTTCCTTTGTAATCGAGAATTTTTTTGAGATTTCTTTGTTTTCGATTTTCTTTCTCTCTTACACTTTATTGTGTTTTTGGATTCTATGACCTTGGTTGTACACCTAAACTCTTTGTCTCTTATATTATTTGTGTACTATGTTCCTCTCAATTTTGTGTTGATTTAGATACTTAGCCTTGGGCTAATACGGGACAGACGATGGGATGTCTATCTTATATTAGGTATAGAGGTAGCAACCCATTTTTCAAAGAAGTATTTTCAAATTTATGCTTATACAATATTTTTAAAACGAATTGTTTTTATATTAAAAAATAGGAGTGTTACAATTCTTTTCTAATATTATTACACACATACTACAAACTCAACTTGATAAAATGAAAATTATAATTTAAAGATTTTTGAGATTTGAGTGAAGTTGTCCTCTCAACCACTACTATGAAAACAGGAAATAATAACGGGACATTAATAATGGTGGTTCGAAAACTATTGTCAAACGTGTGAAAATTAATGTGCAGGATAGTTTTGATAACGCTTATAGTTCAAAACCGTTATTAAAAGGGAAACGTTAAAATTTGCACGGATGTTTTAATAACAGTTCAAGTAAAACCATTATTAAAAGAGTTTTTAATAATGGTTCATAGAAGAACCATTGTCAAAAGTCTCAAAATTTTTAATAACGGTTCCTGAAAGAATTGTTATTAAAACTCCAAAATCAACATTTTATTTCACTCAGTTATGTTTCATGCCAAAAATTTCAGACTCTTTGCACCTTCCTTCTCTTACTCTCCTTCTCCTTGCAAACCCTCGCACCACCACACCATATAACATGCATTTGCATTGAGGCTATAAATTCATATATTTATACAATTACAACATAGAACACAACATATGCTTGACATGATTAAATAATCGATAAGCATCCTCATCACCTTCCACTCTAAGCAAGCATACATCGAGATGTCATAAGTAAAGGTAAGTAATGACTTACCTAAATCCAAGCTAGCTAAGCAAATTGAGAAAAAGAGAGAGAGAGCTATTGAGAGCTCAACAATCCACGAGAAAGTTTTTCTAGATCGGTGATAGAAATAAAAAAACTAGGTTAGGGACTACCTTATCGATCAATAATTCAAATATTATGACAAAATCAACATAAGGAGGCACACATGTTTTTTCTTGGAAAACATGTCCAAAAACCTGAGACTCGTGAGTGTAAATCTATTAAGATTTAATATTAGACATTAATCAAATCAGATTAAACACATATTACTTGAAACATTTCAAATTGATTTGGAAAGTCGAGGAAAGAATAATAGATTATAAGTTAATGTTATCGAAAATGACTTACTTATTAGTTTTTACAACTAAAGAGAAACACCAACCATTTTTAGAATACCAATTCAACCCAATAACGTAAGAATATAATTCAAATGACTTTAAATTAAAACTAGTAATCTACTAGGTGACAGAAACATAAGCAAATCACTTTTATAAAACCATCTTTGAAAAGTAGGGTTTTTAATGCCCAAACTACGAATCGATTAATTCACTTCGATTACTCCAAATTGGTAGCTTTAAACCACAATTAAACTAATTTTAGATAAAGCTAGATTATAAATTTCAACAAAAATAATCTCCTGAGTAGCCAATTCAAGACTATCGGTTTTCAAAACTAGGGTTTCAAAGCCCAAGACACAAACTCAAATAATTCAAATCAATTAATTCCAATCGAAGGTATTAAAATGAAATTAGGATCATTTCAACTATTTCTATAAATTCAATTTTAGAAAAACAACTATATAAATGACCAATTTCATAATTTCTCTTGAAATATAGGGTTTTAGGCCCAAAAATACAATTCAATTGAATTCTATTAGTTTATTTAAATTGAATTTTTAAAATGCAATTAGACATATTTTATAATATATCATATAATCAATTGCTCAAAACCAATAAAAGAAACATCCAATTCAAGACAATTAGGGTTTTTGAGCTCAGAACACAAATCTAGTCAAATATTGCTAAAATATTTATATTGATGGTTTGGAATTAAAATTAAATGTATTCTAATGTAAATTATATAATGAATTGAATAAAACAACTTGATTATACAATCCAATTTAGATCGACAAGAGCTTTGACCTAAAAATCAATTCTAATCAATTTCACACAATTTTCCTAAATCAATACTTCTAATATAAAATTAAATACATTTCAAAAGATATTATAAAATCAATTGAGTGAAAAGACTCAATTATGTAATCCGATTTCATTACACAAATATTTTGACCTAGAAATCCAGTTCCGATTAATTACGCATAATTTTCTCAAATTGATGGTTCCGACATGCAATTAGATACATTTTACAGTATATTGTAAAATCAATTTACCCAAAATAGCTTAATGAGATGAAAAAAATTCAAGCATAACCCGACTTAAAATTAGATTTTCACAAATCTACCAAATACACTATAATTAACCACTCTGAATCAATCATACAACACATATATATATATACATAATCAAATAATCAATTTATCTTCTCATAAGCTAATTCATACTCAATTAATCAAAATAAGGGTTAGTGTTTTCGAAAATTTATGCCAAATGAAGCTAACAATTTGGGAAGAGTGAAGGCTGGAGAAGATGAGCCAGAGGTCTAGGACTGCTCGCCGACGGCCAACGAGGCTCACCATAGCTGGACGCCAGCGTGACCTACGCTCCCTACCACTACAAGTGGCCGTTGTTGCGTTGCTGCAGTTTCTGTTGCGGCTGTTGCTCCAGCTGTTGGTTGCGCTACTTCAACGGTGGTAGTTGTGGTCGGTGGTTGGCGGTCGGTTAGAGTGGAGGAGTAGGGTGAAGGAAGCAAGTTGGGGTTTTGGGTGCAGAGGGTAGAGGGTAGGGATAGGTCGGGAAAGGGAAAGAGAAAAGATGGGAGAGAAGAAGAAAGAAAAGGAAAAGAAGAGGGGGTCGAGGGAACTGATCGGGATTTTTTTTTTGCAAATACACATATATAAATAAATACTAAACATCTAAAAATATTATTGAAAAATTTATCTAAAATTTATTTTACAAAAAAATCATTTCGTAATGATCTGAAGGCTTAAAATTGATGTAAGAGCTATATAAAGAATTTCAAAAGTATTTTTGGAAGAATTTACTGATGAACATAAAAATTTATATTATTTATGAAAATGCATTATAAAACCTCAAAATAATATTTAAAAGCATATAAGAAAGTATTTAAATCAAATTCAAATAAACCAATACTAATTTAAATAATTTATAAAACTGGTCCTCCGCAACCAAAAATTTAAAGTCAGAAATATTTTCTATGGATATAATTATTAAAATAAATTTTACTATTTTAAATGAAATTTTATAATTTAAATAATATATATATCGTTAAAAAAATATAAATCCAAAACAAAGTTGTAATCGTATGATGAAGTTATAATAAAAAACAAATCTAAAATATTAAAAATTAAAATACAAGAAAAAATGAAAAGACATATTTTTAACCAAAAATCAAAATTATATGAATATAATCAAATTATGGTCATAAACAAATTTATCTAGAATGATCCATAACGATAACAATAAATGAAATTTAATTATGAAATCGAAATCATCGACATATCCATAAAATGAACCAAAATTAAAATAATTAAATATTTACATCAAATTACACTAATAAAATCATTGAACTTAATAAAATTTGATTTAAAAAATACGGGATATTGGAATCTATGATAAAGAATTTTATGCTATTATTAGGGCATTAGATCATTGTTCGCATTACCTTATACCAACACAATTTGTATTGCATACCGATCATGAGTCCTTAAAATACATAAATGGGCATTATAAACTTAATCCTAGGCATGATATATGTTTAGAGTTTATGTAATCTTTATCATTTGTAGCTAAACATAAGAGTGGGAAAACAAATGTTGTAGCATATGTCTTCTCTAGAAGATATTGCATGTTATCATTATTAGAAGCAATGATCTTAGGATTTGGGTGTTTGAAGGAACTTTACAAGAAGGAGGAAGAATTTATAAGTCACTTGGAAGATCAAGAAAAGTTTTGGGCTCCATACCTAGTTCAAGAAGGATTTCTTTTCAAGGGCAACAAGATGTGCATCCCAATGTGCTCCAATAAAGAACTACAAATTCATGATGTGCATAGGGTAGGTCTAGTAGGGCATTTTGGTATTAACAAAACTTGTGATGTGTTATAAAAAGATCTCTATTAGCCTAGGATGGTAGGAGATTTACAATCTCTAGTAGCAAAGTGCTCTACTTGTTAAAGGTCCAAGAATTACTTCCACCAAGAACTCTATACCCTTTACCTTTTCTACACCATCCTTGGAACTATGTGAGTATGGATTTCATAGAGGCATTGCCTAAAACACAAAGGAAAAATGATGTCATTATGGTGGTAGTAGATTGGTTTTCTAAACTTTGTCCCCTGTCATAAGATGAATGATGCCTCTTATATTACTAATCTTTACTTTAAGGAGATAGTTCGTTTACATGATATCCCAAAAATAATTATCTATGATAGGGTGTAATACTCCAAATTATACTACTAAAAAAATCAATTTAAAGAGGAAGCTTATAATCAAAATATTGGGTGTTACTGCTGTAATTGACCTAAGTCTAGTTTACCATACCATCCTTACATCAATCACAAGACTAAAATCGTTCATAGTAAAACAAGGTAATCATAAATGAGACAAGCTTTTATAAATACAAATAGGAGTATGGATATTAACTCTAGGTTACAATAATATAATATAAACTAAGGGTACCATGGATTAAAGAGTCTAAAAGGTATCCGGGTAAAATATCATCTAGATAATATAACTCTTTTCTCAAACACTCAGGATAGATAAAAGTTCACTCCTCCCCATAAAATGCATCAAAAGTAGCAAAATCATCCAGGTGATCCTCAAAGACCTACATAAAAGCATCCGGGTAATTTGCTCATGGGAATGAGTTGCACCTACAAAAAGGATGGTCAGTACGCTACATACTGAACAAGGTAACCATACTATCAAATCAGGAATATAGATAAAAGTATGCATTCATAACAGGTGATAAATACACATACAATTTAAGAAAAGTCTCATAAGGTGAATACTGATCCAGGCTTCCTTATCAGATATAACCATTTTTATTCTTTTATTTACAATGAGTTCAAGGAATCTACTATTTTTAAACCAGTGGAACAATGTGAAGCAATTATCACAGATAACAAACCTAAGCCACTATTATCATCCAGTGGAATGGACCTAAAAAAATCACCTTCTTAGGGAAAAATTCTCTCGAGCCACTATTATCATCTAGTGGAATTGATCTAAAGCATCACCTTGGTCCTGCCTCACGTACTCTTCCACTTTAAATTATTAATATCTTATCCATTAGGTTACTTAATTCATATTCTTATTCACAATGAGCATAGACCCTACTATTCTTAATCTAGTGGAATAGACTAAAGCACCTCTCAAGGAAAATACACCTGAGCCACTATTATCATATGGTGGAACAGATCTAAAAATATCACATTCTCAAGGGAAAACACTCTTGAGCCACTATTATTAATTAGTGAAACGAATCTTAAAACATCACCTTGGCCCTATTCACATGATATTTTATTTTAAATGATTAATACCTTATTTATTATTGATTCATAGGTACATAATACATTAAACTAGGTAAGCACATTGCACAAGTCATAAGGTCGTTCTCTAGAGTTAAGATTCTTATTTCCTCAAAACCCTAATTCCACAATTTAAACATAACTTCTCCCATATTGATCATTTACCCATAAAATTTATTATACATTCCTCAATTATTATTATTATTAACATACCAAAAATTCAAGGTCTAAGTCCCACATTTTACACATGCGATAATAGCCCTATCACAAAATTTACTATTCATAAAGCTCTTAAAACCCTAATTTCACGGGTAAGTCATAACTTTTCCCATAAGGTTCATAAAATTACCAAATTCAATATGAATCCATACAATTACAATGTTAACATATCCAAAATTCATGGTTTAATCTAACTTTATACACATGTGATAATAAGATTACCATTTTAAGGTTAATATTATCAATATATGCCATTTTCTCATTTTGGAGAACTTAAGACATTCATAGTCACTCCAATAACTTCACATGATATTATTATTATATTTTAATACTCGAAACACGTTAAGATATCAAAATTTCCATATTAGCCCATATTGACCAAATTACCCTTATAGATAGCCAAAAGCTCTTATTTTACAACAAAAATATTATATCTTCATTATCATTATTTCCAAATCCTCCATTTATCACTATACATATTAAATATAATTATTTCCCACTTATCATACTCTATTAGGCCTGTAATATTCTTCCACAAGTTGTATTCATCCACAAAAATACAACCTAGTTTAGTAACATCCTATTAGCAAATCTTGCGTTATTCATACTCTTTCTATCCCATAATCTATATTATCATATAATATCATTAACAACATGTATTTAACCATATAATGACAATATCATGATAATACACATAGCCATATAAGCATTTAGCACAAAAACCTAAAACATCAACTGGTATCCTTACAAAAAATGGTTATGGTCTCTAAACAAGCTTATCCTAGCCCGTCTCTTCCAGGACCTCCAAATTATCACCTACCAATAATTAAAAAAATATAATTAGAATTAAATGATATAATTAATGAGGTTTTAAGGTAATTGAAGGATGAAATAGTGAGAAAAACCAAATTGAGGTTTGAAGGAGCCTAGATTAAGCGTGTGCGCAACAAGGAGGGATCGGTTAAGGGGGAAAAATAATAAGAGTTGCAATGTTAGGTTTGCTAAAGGGTGGGGGTAAGGATCGATGGTTTTGGCTGAAGGAGGGTGGTGTTTTGTGGTAGGAATAGTAGAAAGGTAGTGGTGTGCTACGGTGAAAATGGTCAAATGGAGGGGGGTAGCAACAAATGGTTTAGTCAATGCTTAAGGGTAGGTTATGGTGAGTTTGGTCAGTTCTTGGGGTGAGGTAATGGAAAAGGTGGACAGTGCTTGGGGTGAGGGTAAGGAAAACATTGCTAGTGGGGATATTGGTGCCATGGTTGGGCTCACCAGTGGGTGTGATCTTAGGTGATTTTAGCGACGGAGAGGAGGGGGAAAGAAGGAGGGAGAATTTGTGTTTGGTTTGTAATATTTTAATAAAAAAGTGGAGGGAGAAGGGGATAGATGCAGGAATTAAATGTGCCTTATATATACACACATGCATGTAGGGAAAGGGAGAGGGAAGGTCATGATTGGGCAACAAAATTCAACTCTGACCTTGGAACTAAGGAAGGGTGAGTTGATGGAGGGTAGAAGGGTAGGCTTGGTAGGGAAGGTGTGCATGCAAGATGAAGAGAAGAGGAGCGGATAGGTGAGGAAAAATAGGGGAGAAAATAAAAAATAGGAAAAGGAAAGGAGAAGAAAAGTAAAAAGGAAAAAGAAAAAGGTGTAGGTTTAAATTTTAGTTTAGGTTAAAATAAATTAGGTTAGGGTATTAGGATAATTTAATTAATTAATTATCTGGGATTAGGTTTAGGTTAGAAAAGATATTAATAAACCACAATAGAGATTAGTGTTAGGATAAGATTTAGGATTAGAGAATTAGGGTAAGATAGAAATATTAATTTCCTAGTATTAGAATTAGGTTACGATATCAATTACTCGGGATTAAGTTTAGCTAAAATTTAGGGTATTGCATATGAATGCTAAATTTCTTAGCTATTTCTAGAAAACCTTTTGGAGATTAGTGGGTACTAAACTTCTCTTTAGTACTGTCTATCACCCACAAACTGATGGGCAAACCAAAGTATCCAATCACACCATCACTATGCTCTTAAGGAATTTAGTTCACAAATCCTTAAGAGATTGGGATACCAAGCTTATCCATGACGAATTCGCATACAATTGGTCTCCTAATTACTCCATCACTCACTCATATTTTGAAGTGGTGTATAGAGTGAATCCCACCACCCCCATTGATCTCATTCCCTTCACCATTGAAGCATAAACTGGTTTTGAATCCATGCACAAGGCCATCGAATTCAAAAAGTTACATGAACAAATAAGGTTCTAGATCAAAAAGGTTAATAAAATGAATAAAAAGAATGCAAAAAAGCATAGAAAAGAGGAAATATTCAAACTAGGAGATTTATTTTGGTTTCATATTATAAAAGAAATGTTTCCTTCTAGGAGAAAGACCAAACTAATGTTAAGAAGTGATGGGTCATTCAATATTCTAGAAAGGATTAGTAATAATGAATAAAGGCTTAAACTTCCACAAGAAATTGGGAATAGGTAAACAAATTTAATGTGGGTGATTGAATTTCTTATTTACATGATAATACTTATGAATATGGGGAGGATTCCTTTCAAGAGGGGGAGAATGATATAGGAGCATCTCCCTTTAGTGATCATAACAATGATAATCTACTTATTAATTTTCCCAAGGTAGAAGAATTCAACACTCTTCTTACTTGGGTTAATGAATGATCAAGGTTATTGACATGCAAGCCACGCAATACCAAGATAAAATCCATCAACTTTGCACTTTTTATGGCTTAAATATGGCTTGACAAGCCAAGTCTTCATCGACTACAAGTAACAAATCTGGCCACATAAGCACAAAATTTTGAGTGATTCAAGCAACCATTTTGTGAGATGATTTTAATGAAATTTTGGAAGTTTATTATGGGGAGTTCAAGGCCTCAAATCAAGATTAATTTGTCAAATAAGAAACCTTATTTTTATTCCTCAAAACCAGCTTCCAAGAGTTCAATCCATCAACTTACAATCAAATTAGTTTTTGTATTTCTTAGTTAAACATGGTTAAAAAGTATTGTTAGACATTCCTAAAGTTTAATTTATGTTTCCTAAGTACTTTTAATAGCTTTTAAGAATCAATTATCTTGTGATGAAGGGAGAGAAGACTCGACATTTCACCTATAGCTGATTATAGTTAGCTTACAAACCTTAGTTAATGTGTAATAGTGTAATCTATGATTAGAATGTAACCAAATTATCTCCCTATGCATTAGGGGTGTAGTTTGTATGTTTTATAAAGCCTAATTATCTCTATATAGGAGTAAATGGCTAAATTAATGAACAAATCTCTTTGGTTATCATATGTACTTGTCGACAACCTTCACAAACTCAAGACTTAGAGCATAGTATTGTGTTATCTCCTAAACGCTTACACCATTTATACTAAGTATTGAAACCTTAGTTTTCTGTGTGAGTGATTAATCTTATAGGTATTTCAATATTAATTTCTACTCATTCTCTTCTTGTCTCCTTTATAAATCTCTATTTTGTTGGAACCTTACTCATTTTCATCACTAACACTTAGCTCAAACCAATATGTTTAGCATTATGCATCAGAATATATTCAGCACATGCATATTTGAGATTGATTATATTGATTGATAAGTATTGGTAGCTATTTTAAAACCTCTATATAATTATTTTGGGGTTAAAAGGGGTCATATATGTACTGGTTGGATAATTGGGGTGTTAACCATTTTTAATTTGTTTACTTTGTCTAGTTTTAGCCAGTTGTCTCTTAAATTTGATTTAGTTCTTTTATCTATCTTGTAAAACCCTATGAATGGCTAATTAAGGAATGGGATAATGTATTATTTTTTTTTGTGTTGTGTTCTAAATCAGCTAGGGTAAGTTAAGGGATAATTTAAATTTTTAACTAGCTAGTTAGATTATAATGTAACTAAGTGTTTGGGGTAGTAACCTAATCAACTATGGAGGGTATCATGGTCATTTTGTAACTTAAAGGAGCCTAACACACCCTATATATATATATGTTAGTTCCCCATTAAATCAAATCATCTACCACTTTTCTTGAAAACTAGAGAGTTTATACACATCTCTACATTCAAAACTCAAGTTAAGGGTTTTATCTTACACTTTAAAACTATCATACTCTTTATCTTTAATGTTATTACCCAAGGTGGTTAATGTGAGTATTTGATCTCAAGGGTTACTTGAAGATCAAATATCTCCTTAACTCTTCTTATTCTCCCTTCCCCATTTTTTATTTATGTATGACCAATCCCCTCTCCACCTCTCTTCCTTTTTATTTAGAATCAATTATTTGGCTTATGCATGACTAGCAACCTTAGAGGAAGAGATTCAGGGCCTTTTGGCTTGCTTAGAGACCTACAGTACTAGCATAGAGATACATGCTCATGATTTATGGGCTTGATGCTATGTGCAAATGATATGTAATATCATGCTACTACATTTATACTTTGAAATTTATATTGTTTAAGTCATACCACAATATTGTTGTATTATATTATGGATATATGAACGATATGTGAAAGCATGAGCTATATGTGTTATTTCTTACTTAAACCTCATCTTATAACCTTTTGTGTTGACATGATATATTATATTAATTAAGTTATGACGAGTGACTTGTATAAAAGGTCAAGATTTATTATAATGATATATGTCGAAGGTTGGAAGTCAATAATGTTGGGACTCGTAGGGTTTTGGTGAAATATTTGGGTGTTTTGGCTATTGTAAGGGTATTTGGGTATTTTCATGATTTGTGGGAAATAATTATGATATGTTAATAGTTGATGGTTTTATAATCTATTTCTCAAGTAACATATTAGAATGTTGGTTGAGTATGAAACAAGTTATGTGAAAAAAGGCTTTGAGACATCTTAGTAAGACATGGGTATTTTGATCATCTTGCGGGTTAAATATGAAATTTTGGTATTTCTAAAGTGAAATTTGATTATAAGAAAATGATTTTGGTATGGAAAATACTTAGGGTAATTCATGAGCAACATAAGTTTAATAAAATAAGAATATGGCTTAAATTGGGAGTAATAACCCTAAGGCATGCTCATTATTACATGCGTGAATGTTTAGAACTTGATACTTGGATATTTTGATAATAATGCTATTTTAGAATGGTGTAGTAAATTTGGGGGTTAGGATAGTATAATGGTGGGAGTTATATTTGTCTTGTGAGATTAGGGTTTTATAAGAGCATTGTGGTCTTTTCCCTTAGTGTTTAACCTAAATATCTTTTGGTTGTGTTTAATATATGTTGCATAGTTATGAAAAGATTTTAGGACCTTATCTAGATAACTAATAGTATAATAAGGCACTAATATTTAAAGTGAAAGATCACACAAATTAAGACCAATTGTACCAATCCGTTTCATAAGACGAGGAAAGTGATCGGTAGCTTTATGCTCTAAGATTATACCAGTCTGATCCACCTGATAAGAATAATGGTGAAAATCTTGATGC
Source organism: Tamarix chinensis (assembly GCA_030549775.1). NCBI lineage: Eukaryota > Viridiplantae > Streptophyta > Magnoliopsida > Caryophyllales > Tamaricaceae > Tamarix > Tamarix chinensis. The sequence goes on from CM060172.1 coordinate 43,446,658, forward strand.
CCTAGTGTTGTACCATTATATTATACCAGCTGAGAATAGTGATTATGAGCTTTATGCCATAAGGTTGTACTAATTTGTTCCACTAGACGAGAATAATGGTTAGGAGTATAACTTCCTAGGGTTACACCAGTTTGTTCCACCAGATGAGAATAGTAGTTAGGAGCTTTATGTCCTACTATTATACCAATTCATTCCATGAAATGAGAATAGTGACTAGGAGATCTATATCCTAAGGTTGCACTAGTTTATTCCACCAGACAATAATAGTGCCTAGAAGTGTTATGTCCTAGGAGGGTTGTTATTGTTGATATCATTCCACCGATTATGAATAATGAGGTCCCTAAACTCAAGAGATTAAGTAATCATCTATCTTGGAAATATTTGGATTCCTATCATGAACCCTCTCATATTTTTAGCTAGTTTACATGATTAGTCCTTTAATGTGATATCATGTGCTATATATGCCATTTCTTATGATTGTATTCTTACCTTACTTAATATTCTTACCTTACTTAATATGCAAGTATTAACCACTTTTTCATGGGTTTTACTCATTCCTACAAGGAGATGACCCAAGTTTTGATGTGCATGTTACTAAGGACTCCCTTGATGATTTTGTTTCTTATGGTACACTTCCTGTGGAGGAGTAACATTATTTCTATTGGGGTTTAAACGTAGAGTCAACATTATTCAACATTATTCGGTAGTTGGTTTTTGTCCGAATACCTTTTGGACTTTTAGTTTTATTGGATCCCTTTTGTTGTATTTTAATTATTTTGTACTTGGATTTTGATCTCCAAACTCTTATATAAGATTTATGAAATGTTTCTCTCATTCTCTACATGTATATTTTAAGTTTTAAATATTTTTCTTTGTATTTGATATGAGAATGGTATGATAATCCAGACACGTGTCGAGTATAAAGATAACACCCAATTATCTTAATTTTATGCTTTTGCAAAATAAAAACATTTTGTAGAAAATTTTTGGTATTACATCTAGATCTATTCTAGCTTATAGATATATAAAGTGTTCTCTCTCTCTCTCTATCTATCTATCTATCTATCTATCTATCTATCTATCTATCTATCTATCTATCTATCTATCTATCTATCTATCTATCTATCTATCTATCTATCTATCTATATATAACATACTAGTTCTCTTTAATATTTTTAATATAATGCTACTATTATGAACTTATTAATTTTGCCAATATGACAGGCTGATAAGCATACCCAATAATTACCATCACCAATTGAAATCTATAATGACCTACACATGAGGGCTGGACAATGGAACACCAAGCATGTGAAAGATAATTATGTAAGTCATTTAATATTATCTTTTGTTGTTTTATGAAATATTTTTTTTATAAATTTATGTACTAACATAATATTTTTATTTTGAGATGGTGATGTTATGTGATGAGGCTAGAGCATGAGTGTAGGAGGATGAGCAAAGGGGCTTTTATTGGTTCTATAAAGCCATTGATGAATGACAAGATTGGAATAGTGGATGAGGTTATTGGTCATCAGTAGGGCTTCAGGAAGAGTGTGGGCACATATTACTAGGTAGATCTTTCTCATATTCTATTGGCAATTGCGCTCCACTATTAGAGACTAGTATCCCATCTCTTATTATTATCACTCATTTTCCTATAATAACGAATGTTTATAAGATTATCATAACAAAACTCAGATCAATGACTTGAGGCATATGGTAACATAGACACAAGAATATGGATCTGCCTCTTATTTGTCTGGCTAGGTTCAACCTCCCTATGGTCGGCCCCTACACAAGTTTTAGCCTCCCAAGAGTTAGTCCTAACAACATCATGATGATGTTGATGATTTGTAATGTAATTCAAATTATTTCTAGCATTATATATGTAATTTTAATATTTTAACTACTCAATCTTTAGAAATATTTATATTTTGTTATTTATATGATATTCTATATTTTATATAAATAAAAAAATTAGCTAGTACTATTTGTGTTTAGTTAAAGAAGCAGCTATCAAATGTCATCTTTAATAGTTTCAATTTGTCCCTAATGAGTTCAAAGAATGTTGTAAAAGCCCATAAGGCAATGACTTGTGGTGGAAATATTTTAAAATTTTCTAAATTTTCCTACTAAGATTTAAATCTTCCAAAAAAAATTAATATGTGTCATCACTAATTCCTCTTTTATTGATGACATGTTGCGCCTATATTTTTTAATTTTTTATATTTTTCACCAAGATTTGAATTTTACCAAGAAAAAATTTATTTATTTTTTTGCCAATTCTCCCTCTAGGGACAACATGTCATGGCAAAAAATTAAAAAGAATAAATGGTCAACCATAATTTAAATCTATATTGTTACTAAAGGTGTTAATGGAGATGACATTGTTGTCACTGATTATTTATATATAGCGATGATTGATTTTTCATCCCAATATTTATTTCTACATATGAAATATTAGGGATGGCATTATAGCAATAACAAGTCATTGCTAAAGAGTATTAGTGATGATTTTGCGGCTAATTTGTCATCATCAAAACATTTTCTCTAGTAGTGAATACTATAAAATTTTTGTAATACCTCATAAATCTAGGTCTTATTATGTGTTCATTCTTGTACTTAACATTGATTTAATGAGTTCTTGGTCTTGGTCTGATGTGTATTTAAGGTTTGATTTAATGAAATTTTTGTAAGACAGGGTTGAGTGGTATTTTTGTGGTCATCAATTAACTGACATGAGGTGCCAGTCAATGTGCATGGAGTTTCCTTAGGTTTTTAGTCCATGAAAAATCATTCAACCAACCATACTTATCGGTCAACTAGTTATTGGGATAAAATTAGTTTTATCTATAGTTTAAATTCAAAAATTTTCCAAATGATTTAGATGTTTAATTCTTGTGCTACGATTAGCTTTTTTTTTTTTAGTTTTTTTGAACCATTTGAACCCTTCTTACCACACCAAAATTGGATTTGAGGGGTAAGGTTTCCAAATTGGTGAAAGGTCACCTCATCACATTTGTCTCCATCTTCTTCTGCCTTTCTTATTTTCTTTGTAGATCTACGTAGATTGAGGTCATCACTAGGTACCCTCTATGACAAATTACTTATATCCCTAAACCTAATTTCCCACTTAACAATGACAAATTACATTCTAATTTCCCTCTATCCTTGTTATGCTCCCCAAACCACCAAAAATGCAACACACATTCTCCTCATCTTCTTGCCTTCTTTGTTTTCTCTCTTATTTTCCCTTCTTTTGATACTTTACCTAGTCAACCTTTGTTTTCTTAAGCTAAAGGGGATTATATTTAGGCAAGGTTGAAATAATTACATTATTCTTGCTTGCTCTCTAGCTATTTTAGTGGAAAGGTTAAATATTTTCCTTGGGCCTTTTCTATTATTCTAAAAGTTTATCTTTCTCCCTATTTTGAATGGTTTTTCTAAGTCTATAGTGTGAATATTTAAGGTGTGTTAGAAGATATAAGGTGGCGAAGGCTTATAGTAAAGCCCTTAATCTTGTGCATTTTTGCTTACTTTTGTGAGGTAAGCCAGTCTTGGCATGTATTAGATTTGCTAACATATGTTAGAATATGTATTTTAGTGATTTCAAAAATAAGAATATGCCTTGATTGAAATACATAGGATCATTTGGTGTAGAAAACATGTTTTAGGAAATTTTATGCTTAAATGATGAATTTGACTTATGAGGATGATTTGTGTTGATTAACAGTTTTAAATCATGAATAGATGTTATAAATATGTTCTAGAGAGATTTTAATGCATACTAATTCATGTAATCATATGCTAGAATGTGGGAAGATTTGGTAAGTGATTTTTGAAATTAATGTTATAGCATCAGTACCACCATTTGACTAATGTGCCTTACCCATTGACGTGACCCCATGACCTATTGATTGACAAGAAAACTCATCAAACCATTGGTATTTTCTGTTTGTTTGATATTTCCCTTCTTCAATTGTTTATGCTTGTTCAAGGAGGTGTTGTATGCTTCGTTGGTTAAAAGGTAACCCTTATCGGTTAACGAATTGTGCTTTTTTATTAGTCGACAGATACATCTTCTCAATCAATTGATTATCATGTTTCCTATATTTCTATAATCTTTGTAATCTCATTCCGGTCCATGGTTTTTGAGGACCAAATGTTGTTTTTCAAGGCCTATTTGGGAATGCTGAACCATTATGCTTGTTAGTTGACTTAGTTATTATAGGTTTGACCTTAATATTTGGTTTCACCTAAAATTTTGTTAGTGAATAGAAAGGAAGAATAAATGGAAATTAAATGGTGGATTAAGCATGTGTACATGAATGGATGCTATAGTGATGGATTTTCTCTTCAAGGCAAAATTAGTTAATTAAAGATAGTTAACACCTTAACTACTCTCAATGGGGATGTATGGATATTGTGAAACCTTTTATATTTATGTTTGGATTATGTGGAAAAAATACATTTGGTATGGCTTAAACTCTAAGTACAATAAGATACTAAACACTTTAAATGAAAAGAGAATTTGATTGAGCCTATGTTTCTATGACTATCAGAGTAGCTCACCTGGGGTAGTTATTAGGTTATGGTTTCCCTACGAGTAGGGAAACCCACATTGGTTCTAGAACCTCTCTTACTCAACTTACATCACTAGTGTACCTAGGGGGTGTTGACACTTGAGTGTTATGATACCTTGGATGGTTGAGATTGCTCACTACATTAGCTTATGTCTAAGAGTAGTAGACAATGATGTTTACTTTCATATGGTTACTTTCATATAAAGAACCTAAAAACTCACTCTTAATTTTTAGGAATGTTTATAAGTTCTTGGAAACTTTTATAACTCTACATGGATGTGAATTATGTGATCACCATGATGTTAAGGTAATACTTGGAATAATCTCTTATAGTAATGATTAACCTTTAATGTCTTTATAATTTATCTAATATGCATGACTTATTTATCAAGGTTCATGATGATTTATGTAATCCTTAATTCATATGATGTATGTGAATTGTCATAATGTTGTGTATAGCAATTTTCTATAGTCTCAACATTTTATGCACATGCAACTGTACCATGTCATGAGCATCTTATGAGCATAGTAAGTCTCTATAGCATGTTAACATATGAGTGTGAATTTAAGCATGACCTGCATGACTGCTATACTCTCTATGACCTTATGTGCTTCATGAATTCCATGTTGGATAGCTTGACTTACTCAATACACAAGTGATGTAGGAGCATCTCAAGAATCCCAAATTAAAGATAATCTACTTATTATCTTTTCCCAAAGCTGAAGCCTTTAAAAATCTTTTCATTTGGATCAATATGTAACTAAATTAACTAGCAGCCATATAAGCCATGCAAACACCAATCACTAGCCATCAACCCATGTAAATATGGCTCATTTTGGCTATAATATAGCTTCACAAAATCTTTCCTATAACTGGCTCCATTTTCACTCAACCCCCCCATCACCTTATCCACCACTATACTTAGCCTATTTTTGGCCAAAAAATTACCTGAAAAACTTTTCTTGAGCAAGAATTAGGGACACTGAGAAGGTAATTATGGAAAAATCAAGACCCTCCAAAGTGGCTTAAATTAAGGAGAAGTAACCTCCATAGCCTCGGCAATCAAGCAGCAAGTACTAAAGAGACTCCTCTCTTTTCTTATTTCATTTATTAGCTAACTTAGTTAAAGTATGTTGTTAGAATTTCCTAATATATAATTTATGTTTCCTAAGCCTTGTTATAGGGTTTAATGACAACCATCAAGTGATGGGTGGCTATTTATTGTCAAAACCAATTAGCACTAGCTCATTATAGTCTTGTAACCTTAGTTAATCTATGTTGGTACTAACCATGGGTGAGGGTGTAGCCAATGTACCTATCATGGATTAGATTATGTTTGTAACCCCTAAAAGTCGACTAAAACTCTTAAATTGAGTGGGAGAGGCTATAAGGGAGGGCAGATTTGAATTTTAAAAAAACCTTCTGGTTGTCAAACCAAAAGTCTCTCATCAAGATTAAAGTGTAGTCTTGAGAATTCTCCAAAATATTATACCATTTAGGCTAAGAGTTGAAACCTTAGTTGGTTGATATAAGTACTTAGTTTTTAAGGTCTCAACATCAAGTTATCCTTTTATATTTCCTCCCTTCTTCTCCATTCTTTTTCAACTTTTATTGAAAATTCCCCATTTTCAACACTAATACTTAGCATGGTTCCATCTGTGTAGCAATATGAATCAACAAGTACCGACTTACACATTTAAATGGTCACATGCTCAATATCACAAGTAAAGGATTTTATTTAGGTAATTATGAATGGATAGTAGGAGGTCATATACTTTTTTGGGGAAAAAACACTGAGCTCTAAGACATTCCAGCTTACTATTATCTTTTAGTGTTCCTTTGTAATCGAGAATTTTTTTGAGATTTCTTTGTTTTCGATTTTCTTTCTCTCTTACACTTTATTGTGTTTTTGGATTCTATGACCTTGGTTGTACACCTAAACTCTTTGTCTCTTATATTATTTGTGTACTATGTTCCTCTCAATTTTGTGTTGATTTAGATACTTAGCCTTGGGCTAATACGGGACAGACGATGGGATGTCTATCTTATATTAGGTATAGAGGTAGCAACCCATTTTTCAAAGAAGTATTTTCAAATTTATGCTTATACAATATTTTTAAAACGAATTGTTTTTATATTAAAAAATAGGAGTGTTACAATTCTTTTCTAATATTATTACACACATACTACAAACTCAACTTGATAAAATGAAAATTATAATTTAAAGATTTTTGAGATTTGAGTGAAGTTGTCCTCTCAACCACTACTATGAAAACAGGAAATAATAACGGGACATTAATAATGGTGGTTCGAAAACTATTGTCAAACGTGTGAAAATTAATGTGCAGGATAGTTTTGATAACGCTTATAGTTCAAAACCGTTATTAAAAGGGAAACGTTAAAATTTGCACGGATGTTTTAATAACAGTTCAAGTAAAACCATTATTAAAAGAGTTTTTAATAATGGTTCATAGAAGAACCATTGTCAAAAGTCTCAAAATTTTTAATAACGGTTCCTGAAAGAATTGTTATTAAAACTCCAAAATCAACATTTTATTTCACTCAGTTATGTTTCATGCCAAAAATTTCAGACTCTTTGCACCTTCCTTCTCTTACTCTCCTTCTCCTTGCAAACCCTCGCACCACCACACCATATACCACCACTCTAGCTCCTATCAAGTAAGGAAAACCCTCGCATTGCCAACTCTCCACCACCCCTTTGCCATTATTGGATTTGTATGTGTGTGCTGTCATTGTTCCGAACCTCACTTGTACCTTCATCCTCCATCATGTTTGTAGGCCGTTGCCACTCTCAACTTGCTTGCCACCGGTTTCTTGCTTGCCGCCACTCCCTTTACATATGTGTTTTTTCTTCCCCTCGTAACTGTTTCTCTACTTATAAATGAACAAAAATATTTTCAACCAACACATTAAAATATATATAGATATAGATATAAATGCATGTATGTTGCTATAGGGTTGCGTTTTTTTGTTATTGAAAATTTGTGGTTTGTTGTTCAAAAATGTGTTGTTGAATGCGTTGGTTGAAAATATTGTTGTTCGTTGTTGAATTTATTGCGTTATTGTTATATATTAACAAATGCATGTGTTGGCCGAGACCTTTACATATATATATATATATATATATATATATATATATATATAATATGAATGAGAGTGTAGAATTATATACATTTTCACTCATAAAAACTATATATATATATATATATATATATATATATTAATAAGTATAGGACACTAGCTATAAGATATAGAAAATGTCATATAATAAAATAAAAATATATTTTACATACGCACATCATTAAATGGTTAATTAGGGTTAGGGTTTATCGTTTATTATGGTTATGGTTAGTATTAATATCTTTTTAGAAACGTGTTAGCATGATTTATATATAGATATATATATAGAATAACATGATACATTTGAGATTAATTATTTCTAAGCATGATTCGTATCGATAATATAATGGTACATTATGCTCAATACATAGCATTCGCTCATAACATAACATTCTAACATAATTTATTTATTGATTTTTTATAGAGATATGGCCAACAAAAACATTGATAGGGACAACAGTGATGAAGAAGGAAAAAAGAGGACCTACGATTATGAGAATCATCACAGACATGAGGAATAAAGGAGAATTAGTTGAGTTGGGATGGAATACTTACAATCTTCCCATTGGCCATTACGCATACATGTTCTTAACTTACATTTCACTTATGACCCGTAACTATGCTCCTATCTCCTATAGTAATTGGAAGCAGGTTCCAAAGGGTCATAAGGAGCATATTCGGTAGGAAATCACGGTAAATATGTTATTTTAGGTAATCATTTTTATATGTCAAATGTTATTAATTTTATTACATTAACATCAGTATACATCTGCATGTCTTATTTTGTAAAGAGTGTTCAATGTCCCAGAGAATAAGAAGAAATGACTTCTTAGACATTGTGGGGAGCGTCTAAGAACATTTAGGTCATATTTAGCTCATAGAAAAATGTATATAAAGAGGGATGGTTTTCTACTATAGAACGCACCCAAACAATACGGTTTTATCGATCAAAAAAGTTGGAACCAATTTATTGCATATCGTCTTATAGGGGATTTTAAGGTATTTGTTAGATAGCAATTAAAATTTTTATATCAATCCCAGTATTATGCTTAATATTGAAATAACCATGTAACTATGTTTTGGCTTGTCACATAGGAAAAGAGTGCCAAAAATAAAGAGATTGCGAAGTAGAATAAATACCGGTATAATAGGGCTTGCAAAGACTATGCGGGCCTTGAAGAGGAGTTGGTATGCATTTTGTGAGTTATCTATTTACATGTAAATTTCAAATTTTATAATAATATTCTTGATTAAGAATATTTTTTGATTTGTAGCTCCTAGCCCAACACTTGGACCCACGTAACTTGTCTGTCAATATTGTTACATTATGGAAGAAGGCTAGAGCAACAAGAGATGGATATATTAATGAAGATGTAGATGTTACAGCCAAAAAAATAGTAAGTTTGTAGATATCTAGAACCCTACTTAGTTTTCTTTTAAAAAACTATTATATTATGCTTATTCCTATAAGTTAAATTTACATATATTATATACATTACATGACGAAATTGAAATGTCAGATGGTGAGGAGGGGTGGAACAATATAGCATTGTGTCCTAGGCTACAGGAATTATAGAACACCCTAGAAGACACAGGGGTCTTGGATTAGGTGTTACGAGAATGAGCATATGTGGTCGATCTCGTAGTTCTCGTTGTACTAATGAGCAAGTCACCATCCTCACCCAGAAATTGAACATGACATTTGAACGAATGACAACAATGGAGCAACAGTTGTCATTTATTAAATCTCAAGGGTATATGCCATCCGATTCAGTAGACCATGATCAGCTTCACATACCTAATGTAAATAGTGTCAGAGATAGTTGTGAAGCTGATGCACGTCTTTCTACTCTTCCCGAGGTAAGCATTACAAACTATGAATTGTTATTAAATGTATTCGATGTAATAAATAATTAATAATGTGTAATATTTTTGTTTAGGGTTTGCATAAATGTGACTTGTTAGCGAATGACTTTTCAACACTTTTGGTGAAAGGAAGGGTTTGCATCAGTCACAGTACCCAAATGCAAACAGTCCACCAGTACAATTTATCCCTTAATACAAGGACGGTAAGTATTGACACTCTAATAATTGGCAATGTACACTTGCCTTGTTATAAAGAGGGAGATGAGGCATCCACAATGCCAGAAGCTCATGGAAGCTTCGTGACTTGGCTTGCGGATCAAATATGTCTTACTACTGAAGATGTATTGACATTTGACATCTTCATTAGACCTTATTTATTAGTTATACTATTTATAACTTTTTCATATATATATGCTCAATACATATTTTTTCATTACTATCAATTAAGGAATCAAAAAAGGAATAAAAAAAGAAGACTTCTCCTACTAGTAAAACCAATAGAAGGACTAGAAAAATGAGTAACATAAAAGAGGGCGCTGCTAAAGGAAAGAGAGATAAATTTGAAAAATCAGTTGCCTCACAAAAGATTTCTTCTTCAGAGAAAAGCCAACCTCCACCAACGATAGCTTTATTGTATTTTTATGCCCAAAACTACCTCAGAGACAATTATATTTTTATTGATTTTCATCTTGAGTATGTTGGGAGGGACGATACTACTTACATGGTATCGACGGTTGACATAAGCAACATTTATAATCAGGAATGGATGTCAACCATGAGTGTTGCCGTCTATGTCACATAAGTATTATTTTATTTTGAGATTTTAGTACTCTTAACTTGTACAATTGAAATTTTTATGACCTCTTGTATGAGTTATTAGTTATTAACAAATATGCATTGTTATTGTCATCCATAGGTTGTGGCTAGTCGCACTACGATGGAGGAAATTATTTCCTCTATTGTGTTTGTGTGCTCATACTACATAGCTGACAATAGTACAATAAGAGAGGGTAGGCCCATAAAATATTTAGCGGATCGCATTTTGATTGAGGGACACAACAAACTCTATCTCATTCCTCACCTCGCAAATGAACATTGGGTTTTGTATGCCGTCCGACCTAATCTTAATAAAGTCTATGTGTTTGATTCCCTTCAAACCTATGACATGCCTTTTGAGGTCTCTCGTCATGGTGGGAAGAAATTTATTGACATGTTAGTATACTTTTCACTTCTTACTTCATTAGCTTATTTATACATATATTCTACTTTCATTATTTGAGGTATATATACTTACAATATTGTGTATCCAACTCTATTTATTAGGGCACTACGGATGTCATATCAAAGGAGAGGTGGGAATGGTGTCCTAGACCCAAAGAATATTCAATATGAGCCTGTCATGATAAGTAGGAAGACAACTATTTTTTATTTTATTTTAATTCAAATTAATATCTAATAGTTAGAGAGCTAACTAAATTCATTTGACAGTGTCCACAACAGCAAAATAGCAATGATTATGCATACTATGTATGTAGAGCAATGGATCTGATAGTCTAGAACAGATCGGTCAACATAGATCCAAGCCATGTATATTTTCTTTTTGATATTTTTCCATTAATGAATTATGACATATATGTTTGGTACTTGATGTAAGTGCTAGCTGTATATTCATTGAAACTTGGGCGTTGTAGTTTTTCACAGAAGACTGTACACGAGGCTAGCAATACAATATTGATGAAATTGATGAAGTTAGAGACCAATGGGCCAAGCATGTGCACTCATTCATTTGGTATTAGTTAGGGATTTATATATTCTACATGCATGTTTAGGTTTGTATTTCGTTTGTCTTTTGGTCTTCTAGGCTAGATTTATGAACTTTTTACTTTAGAGTGTAGAGCTACCAAGTTGTGGCATGCCTACTAATTTTGATTCCTAAGTATGTCCATTGTATTAAGACATGCATACCAATTAGAGATTGATTGAAATTATGGTGTGATTGAAGATTTGTTATGAATTAATGTTGTTTTACAATGCAGATTTGGTAATTATTTGAACATATAAATGTGTATGTGGGTAAAAATAAAACAACAAAACATTAAAAAAACTGTAGTTTTAATAATGGTTCATATTAAGAATTGTTATTATAACCACATATTTCATCTCAAATTTATGCTCAGTTAATACGTATTAGGGTTTAATAAATGCATAATCAATGTGAGAAATCTTAATTGGATGATAGAATTTTAATAACGGTTTTCATTAGGAACCATTATTAAAAATGTGCATTTAATCTCAAACTTATGCTCATTTAATATGTATTAGGGTTTAATAAATGCATAATCAATGGATGAAACCCTAATTCAATTATGTTTTAAAACGGTTTTTTGTAAAAATCATTCTTAAAACCTTGTTTTCCACAACGGTTTTTACTTGACAATCGTTATTGAAACCTTGTTTTTAACAATGGTTTTACTGAAGAACGGTTATTAAAACCTTTTTTTTAACAACGGTTGTTACTTGAAAACCGTTATTAAATATAAAGTTTATGTACATATTCGCAGGTTTTTGTATATTTTTGATAACGGTTATGAACGATGATTAAAGTTATAATAAAGGGATGTTCAATAATGGTTGAAAACCGTTATTAAAACTATAAAATAACCGTTATTAAAACCCCTCCTCTAGGTAGTGAACCTACTTTAATTCTAGGAAAAAATATTAAAGTCAAGTATCTTATTTTGGGATAAATTTATATAAATTAAATGATGTTTTCAATAATACAATATATTTTTATAATACTATTACATGTATATTACGAACCGAACTTGATAAAATCAAAATCCTAATTCTTTTTTTTTTTGGAATTTTAAGTTTGATAAAAAAAATCTTACATTCAAGTGCCTTATTTCATGACAAAATTTAGAATTGAAGCCAACTTCAATTCTAGGAAAACAATCAATTTAATTATCTTGTTTCAGAATATATTTTTTTATCAATTTAATTATATGTTTGATGTTATAATATATCTTCCTAATACTATTACATTTATACTACAAACTAAACTTCATAGAACGAAAATTAAAATCCTAATTTTTTTTAATGAATTTCTCTAAAGTTGGTTGTAAAACAATCTATAAATTCAAGTACCTTGTTTCCAGATAAATTTTAGATCAATTTAATGATCATTTAAATATTATAATATTTTTTCTCAATACTATGATGCTCATACTACAAACCAAATTTGATAGAATAGAAATCAGAATTCTAGATAATATTTGAAATTCTGGTGAAATTGGTATCATGACCAACTTCAATTATGGGATAAACGCTTAAGTTCATTACAGAAAATAATCATGTTTAGCATATATAACAAATTACGGAATAATTTATTTCACTAACTTTATAAGATTATATTGATGGCATACAACATGGAGGTTCATTACATAAGCACATAGATTTATTCTTTATATTGATTAGGTTCACAAAAAAAAATCCCTCATTGGTGTAAAGCTTTAGCTAATTAGGTTCATAATACATGTATATAGCATAATACATATATCTTCATAACTTATTGTCGCACACTTATATGGGATAATTTATATAACTTTATAAACTTATAATGTTTTTTATTATAAAAAACTACAAGAGGTCATCTTCGTTTCTTTTTCTCTAATACATGTGGTCCCCTCTTTATTTTTCAATTTTTGAAGGAACTACCTTTAATTTGGGCTATGATAATATATATATATATATATATATATATATACCAAAATGTTCTTCATTTTTTTTCTTTATGACTAGATTTCTATATTAATATACTTTTAAAGTAAAGATAAAATATATGTGTTCATCATTTGATGAGCATGATTATATTTAGACCCGTTATATAAAATAAATGTGTATTCGTATATGTTGATATTTACTTTTTTAGTTTAGGCTCATTATATAAAATAGTTAGGTTTATCACAATGTATATTTCAGTTGGTTGCATAAATTTTATATGTTCATTGTATAAAAAACAAATTGCTAAATATATTTATGTTTGGGTTCATTCATGCAATTGCTAGTATTTATTGCTCCTAACCTTATTTTGAGATAAAATCAGATCAATTAAATGATAATTTTAATATTATAATATGTTCTTCTAATACTATTATACACATACTAGAAATCAAACTTTATAAAACAAAAATTGAAATGTTTTTAAATTTTTTTAAGTTGGTATTTCAACTTACTTTAGTTATAGGATATTTTTCTTAAATTTAAGTGCCTTAATTTTGAATAAAATTTATATCATTTTAGTGATGATTTTAACATTATAATATTTTACCCCTACTACTATTATATGCATACTACCAACTGAACTTAAGAAAATGGAACTTGGAATTTGGGAGAAATTTTAGAATTTTGCTAAAGTTTGCCTTGCAGCCAACTTCATTTTTGAGATAAATGCTTAGGTTAATTTTGAAAAACTATCACGTTTAATACATAAAACATATTATTTCACCACATAGTTTATTTTAACAACTTCATAGGATTAGATTAATGACATACAACTTTTAGATTCATGATATATAATGTATATATTTATCTTTTATAATGATTAGGGTCACCCAACACACAAACCCCCAAGTGTAGAGCGTTAGACTTTCTATTTATATATCTAGGTTTATAATATATACATGTTCATCATAGCTAAACTCCAAAGTTCATGACATAATATACATAGGTTCATGTATACATAATAAGAGTTATATATTTATAAAAAATAAAAAATAATCTCATGCCTATAAATAAGGATTATAAAATTTACCTTGTGTTCATAGAATATGATAAACACGTTCATAATAATACTAAAAATGTTATAAAATCTATAAAAATGGATTTGTATATAAAAGAATAATTAAAATATTATAAAAATTAATCTCATATTTATAAATAAGAATTGTAAATTATAAAAGTGACTCTATTTTTGTGTATAAGAATTATAAATTAACAAATGGCATTGTGTACCAAAATAAAATTTATAAAATTATAAAACTAACATGATATACCAAAGTCAAGATAATAAAATTATAAAAAATAGCCTTGGAAATATCTTATATTTTGCTCCCAAGTGTATGATATAAGAATTGAAATATATACATCGTAAATCCTCTCTACATCTTTTGATAGAACCAAATTTTCAGGTCACTAGCTAGATTCGCAAAATTCCAAAAGGTCAACTAGGACTCCATGTAAATAGTATCTCATCCATCAAAATTTGTAGGGATGATAATTTTTTCTACGAATTTAAAACTTTGTTCAAAAAATTCTCTTTTAGAATTTAGTTTAGGTGTAGAATCCATCCGAACATATATTAGTTTTAAGTTTTGAGCTCAAAATTTATTGCGCTTTGGCGATGGAAACAAAAGACGGTAATTTAATTAGGAGAATAGGATAAAAATAAAAATTAATTCCCACAAAAGTCTGGACAGAAAGTTTTTGTTAAAAATAATTAAAATCAGAATGGTACGTTTTTGGTTTAGGAATAGAGTACCTCATCTCTAGACTCTTTGTTGTTATTAAATTATTAGAAATAATGATATCTATCTAAATTATAAACCCAAATCAAAATTTATTTTTTTCTAAAAATATACACATTAGTGCACTACTTTTATTTGTTATTAATAATTAAGTAACATAAACTAATAATAATACACTATAAAATAAAATTATAGCATAAAATTATAATAAATTTATTAGTAGTATTATTTCTATTATAATCATCATTATTATTGCTATTATAATAAAAAAAAATTATACTTTTTTATGCTATATTTTTTTATTTTGTATTGTTATTATTTTATATTACTTAATTATTAATAAAAAATAAAAGTAATGCACAAATATATATAATTAATTTTTAATTTAGATTTAAAATTTAAAGGCATAACATTATTAATTTATTAATATACATATGCCGGTATGCGTATAGTTCAAGTGCTGCACCTTTAGCCGACGCTTTTTGCATCTGTCATTCGTTTCCCTTTGACTCGGAACTGTAATTCTATGTACATTTGCATGGCAATAAGACTGTTCGGCAGCTATAAGTTTCGACTCTTAATGGTGGTTACATGTCTCATGGTTACGGTTCATAGTCATGGACATTTCACATCACCTCCAGTTATTCTAATATTGCGACTTTTAGCTTTGTTTATTTTTTTTTTTTCATGTGAAATAATATTGGATATAAAAGTAGAAATGTTCAACGATGGAACCTGATCTAAAAATTAAACCGAATCGACCAACATAGACTAATATTCCTATCTTTGATTTTGATCCAATAATAGACCAATATTCCTATCTTTGATTTTGAAATAAAATAATGTTGGTACTCAATTAGTTCCATTCCTATGAGGTCCATCCAAATTAGTCGTTGTCCTATTTAGTTTGATCTAACCTGAAATTTTATTAAAATTTTCCCCAAAAGACATATATTTGTAGTATGAAATATACATTATTTAATAATTTTGATCCTACTTAGTCTTGAATTAGTTATTATGGTCTCTAGTCTGAACTTCAATAACCTCCAATCCTTAATTGGATTTCGGTTTGATTCAGCTTTGGATCAATATACATCCCTATCTAAAATAATAATAATATTTTATAAACACATCTTAGTTATATTTAAAGAAATAATGGTATTAGGTAATACATTTGATTTAAAATAAATTTATGTATATTGATAATATTTGAAATTATTTGTTTTAATAAAATATACTCTTACAATGTATTTAATTATTTGCTTACATATTAAATTTAATGATATATATTTAATAATCATAATAATTAAAATTCATAATTAATATTATTATAATGAATTAAAATTATAATATAAATCATGAATAACAATTTTTTATTAATAATTAATTAATATAAATATTAATGTTAATATCAATAATTAATAATTAATAATATTAAAAATAATTTTCATAAATCCTAATTAATAATATAAATACTTAATAATAATAGCAATAAAAATAATTATTAATAACGAATAATAAGATTCATAATTAGTAATGTATAATAGTAATCATGATTAATTAATAATTAATTATGATGAACACTTAATACTGAACAATTAATATTATTTATAACTATCAATTAATGAAATTCATAATAATATTAATAATTGATAATTAATAATCAATAATATTAATAATCAATCATTAGTATTATTAATAATTAATAATAAATAATAAATTTAATAATAGATAATTAAAAATAACTTTTATAATTAATAATAATAATTAACATGAATAATAACATTAATAATAATGAATATTAGTAAATAAAATATATAAATAACTAATAATAATAATAATAATTAATAATTAAATTAAATCATGATGGTAATATTAATACCAGTTATGAGTGTGTATACTTAATAATGATATAATAATAATATTATTAAATATTAATTTAAATATTTAATAAAATATAGTGGAGTCTACTGATCAAGAATTAATATAATAAAAAATATAGATAATAAAGTTTTGAAAATAATACATAAAATAAATGATATAAAATTAATTGGAAGTAATAATATAGAAAATGAAAATAAACAAATACAAACTAAGAATATTCATTTTGCAATTAACCAAATTAATGCACTTTAGACCATCATTTCGACTTATGTTACCTATGACCTTTTTCGAATAATATCACAATTATACAAGCCTATATTAAACATAGATCTTGCGTGAGCGGTCCAATTATTAGCCTTGTACAAGTCTACCCCGCACCTTTTAAAGTTTTCCACGGGATCAAGTACAACGGCCCACCTATTAATTATAATTTAAAAGTCATTTTTTAAAATTTGTATACTATTTAAAAATAAAAAAATAATTTTATAATTATATATATATTTTTTAAAAATAATAAAGTATTAATTTATATAAAATTAAAAAAAGTAAGAGTAAGAATAAAAAAGTAGTCTTTGACTTTTTTAAAATTATATTTTCAATATAAAAATTTAATGATATAATAACTTTTTTTTAATTACAAAATGAGTATTTTTCTTTTTATAAATTAATAACTTATTCAATTTTTTTAAAATACTATTAAACATAGTTTTAAATTTTTATTTATATCATTTATTAAAATTTACTAAAAAATTTAATGTACAAATAATAATAATAATAATAATAATAATAATAATAATAATAATAATAATAATAATAATAATAATAATGTGAAGATAAAAATAAAATTTTAGAGTTTAATTTTTTTTAAATATTATATATATATATATATAGTTTTAGTACTTAAATAATTTAGTTTTTGATACAATAGAGAAATTATTATAAGTAATAATCTTATGGTTAGGACCATAAATGAGTCGAGCTAAAGCAAACAACAATTGGCTTGGGCTTAACTCGTGCACAAATGTGGTAGTTTGAGCTAGGATCAAGCTCCATCCGAATATTATAATAGATGTTCGGATTTGGCTCGCGAACTATTTGGCTCGGCTGATTTATTATAAACAAACTGAGCTCAAACGAGCCTAATCTACTAGTTTGTTTAAGGCTTATTTATGACTTTTTAGGCTCATTCAGAGCTTGAATTGACCGTTTGACATATTTGGTTCGTTTGGCTCATTTAGAGCTCATTAGACATTTTAGAACTCATTTAGAGTTCGTTAGACTCTTATTTGTGACATTTAATATCTGCTATAATATAACAATTAACAAAAAAAGGCCAATATATCCATCTAGAAGTACTTAAGATCTTGAGTCATTTAGCTATCAAACTACATCATCATCATCCATTGGCTACTAAACAAAAGAATCATGCCAAAAGGCTTTGCTGCGACCTATTTGTCCACCTAGTTTGCTAATAATATAACTTAAACCATCATAAAAATAATCCAAAAATAATATAAGAAAATCCATCAAAATAATATAATAAGTTACATAAAACTTCTAAAAATATCGATATAATGACATAAAGAGACAACAAAACAATATCCACTATGCTCCTTCAAACCCCAGCAAAACACTCCTACATACCTAAAAGGACCAAGCACAATGTAATCATGATAGTAATAAAATATTTCTATAAAAGTAATAATTGAGGAACCATATGATTTTACTTTTAATATAGGTCACCACCTTATTATAGCCTTAGACTTCTATTAGAGTTGTAAAAATTCATCAAGGAAGAAATTAAACAAATCATCAAGTCTAGAAAATATGCCAATAAATCCATAATTAGACTCCAAACTCCATTAAAAATAAATACAAAATCAATACATCTAACAAAATCTTATATCATACCTAATATATAAAAATATTCTTGGTTTATATATAATAAAAAAGAAGAAGCAAGAGTTGTGTAAAAATAAATAGCAAATCTATTACAATGCTTATATAATGCATAAAGTTGGAGTTATTAGAGATTTAAGAACCTTATATGAGAACATTACAAACCAAAATACAGCAAATCATATTCTTGCATTCATTCATATTCTTTTTCCTATCAAAAACACAACAAGCTAATAAAAATATATTCTTAATTGGGTTGAAACAAGGCTAAGTTATTAGATAAATTAAACTCAAATACAAAATAGAAAACCAATCACCTTTTTCTTAAGCTTCTCACCACAATAAGATCAATTACTCTCCTACTGGCACTAAAAGTAGCCTCCAAAGCAACCGATGTGATAGGAATTAATAAAATGTCATGTGCTACTTGAAATAAGATAGGAAATTTTAAGGTATTCCCCTTCCACTAATCGAGTGCTGAAAAAGGAGATCTTAAACCATCCTTACACATATATATACCCTCCTCCAAGTACATATCTAACTCTGATTTGCTAGATTGTTAGGTACTAGCACTCTTAATAAAATTTTCAAACCTTGAATTCCTAGATAGTATTCCTTTATTAATGACACTACCATAGTCAACATCACCACCACTATCTTTCTCCAGTGCATTTTGAATACTACTGACCTAATATTGGGCATATTCATAAAAAATCTCTCTCAATGTTATCTTTATATTGTCAACATTTTTTCTTGTATAATCTTTGTAAATGATAGATAATGTATAATCAACTAACATCATCTTGTAGCAAGGATCTAATACGGAAGTAAGAGACATAAACATATTGCATTCATTCCAATACTTATCAAACTTCTTTTTCATTATCATCACCATTAATTGCACAGAAACATCATCAGAAGCTACCTTCTCATCTAGTGCTTCTTTTATGACCCAAATCTCAGATAAATATAAATTATATATAGGACACTCACTTCCTAAGATCATTTTTATATCTCACTAAAAATTACAAGAAACCCACATACACCATCTACCTTCTTCCATTCCTTTGGATTTGGTAACCATTAATATTTTAAATCTTGTTCGATATATCTAGAAAATACATCTTTATATTCTAAAGCAATGGAAAACATAGTATAAGTTGAATTCCATCTTGTGATCACATCCAACACCAACTTTCTTTTAGGCAACCCTACTTGCTTCACAATATTACTAAATAGTTTTAAATGTACTTCAGAGTCCACCAAATATTTCATACTTTCTCTCACATTTGTAGTAATATGTTAAATACAATCAAGTCCATCTTGAACCAACAAATTTATAATGTGGGCACAACACCTCATGTGAAAAAAATTTCCAACAAAATATAGCTTATTCTCAGAAGCAAAGTTATCTCTTGCTATCTTGACAACTCTATCATTTGTCGTTGCATTGTCAACAGTAAGACTACAGACCTTGTTCTCAATTTTCCATTCCTCAAATCATTTGTATAGGGCATTAAAAATAGTAAACTAGTACAAGGAGGAGGAAAGTGAAAAAATTCAAAACATACTTGTGTAATACCCAATTATCACCAATGTAATGTGCACTCACAACCATATAATGGATCTTTTGAGAATCCGATTTCTACAAATCAGTAGTAATACTAATTTTTTGCACATTACTCAACACATGCTTCATTTTCTTCTTATAATGGTCATAAACAATAATGCAATCTTGTTTAACCATTGAACGTGACTGAAATGCCCCGAAAATTCTAATTTTAAAAATTATAGTTAAATAAGATCTTATTATGAAAATTAATTAAATTAATTATTTTTATTAAAATAAAAGGGAATTAATTAGGGTAAATCAAGAAAGAAATTTATAAGTATTTTAATTAGGAGAAATTTGGGAATTTTGGCTAATTAAGGATTTTATTTTGGAAATTAAGTAAATAAATTATTTTATTTAAAATAAGAAGGAGAAAATAGTTCCAAATTAATATTAATTTTATAAATAATTTAATTGGATAAAATGTAGGTGATTTGCCAATTAAAATATAATTTATGAAAAACATTTTAAAAACCCTAAATTAGCCTAAAAAGGGATTTAAATATTATTTTATTTAAATTTTATTATTTTTAAATATCCTAAATATTCAAATTAATTTAAATGGCCAAACCTACCTATTTTTCTCTTTTCCTTTTTCCTTTTCATTTTCTTTCTTCCTTTTTCCTTTCTTTTTCTTTCTTTTTCTTTTCTTTTCTTTTCTTCCTCTCTTCCCCGACCTGGGCTAGCTTGCTGCCAAGTCCTCCTTTCCCCTCCTCCCTTTCCTTCGACACGGCCCAACAGTCTGTCTTCCTTCTCCTTTCCCGCGGCCCACCTGCCTTTATTTCTCTTTTCTTCTTCGGCGAATTGGGCTTGTCTTCGCGGCCCGTTTCCTCTTTCCCTATTTCTTTTCAACGCAGCCCATTCCCTTAAACGCTACATTTGGTTTAATTTTTCCCCATTATCCAGCTGCTCTCCCCTCTTCTTTTTCTTTTCTTTCTTTTCTTTCCCGGTTGCCTAGTCCAGCCACCACCTCCTCCTCCTCCTTCTTCTTTCTTCTCCCCCACCATTCGCACCAGCCATTACCGTCGACCTGCAACTCCGAAAATCTCGCCGTCGATCTCGCCCCTTTAATTGGCCATTTCCCTCCTATTTTTCCCTGCTGATTCGTTGACCCCGTCGCCCAACCTACTTCTCCCATTTCTCGTGCAGTTTCCCCCCTTTTTCCTAAGCATACCCCTGCCCCAAAATTAACTACCATCGGCTAACCATCACCACCGGTGACCAGAACCCTACCTGCATTACCCCTTAGCCAACCTACAGAACCCTACCCTCTCTTCTAAACTCTATAAATACCCCTTACCAACCGTGGAGTCTAGTTTTGTTTTTCGAACCTAGGGAATCATACCTTGTGCGCTGCCACCTTTGGCTATGCCGCCACCCTCATTCAACTCTTCTCCCTCTAGGCAGTCTTAAACATCCCAACCCCCACCTTCATTCTCCCTATTTTGTTCCCAGCCTTCAACTTTTCTCCTTTTCTTCTCTTTTTCCGGCCACCACTGGCACCGCCTGTCACCACCAGCCTAAGGTTGAATCCTAAATCCTCTCAACCCTTTTCCCCTATTTAATTATGTTTATTTTAATTTTATCCTAATATTCAAATATTATTATTATTAAGTTCAATATTATTAGTATTATTAATTCTTATTAGGGCTGACCCTATTTGGCTTAGTAGATTATTATTATTATTATTATTACTACTACTACTACTACTACTACTACTATTTTGAAATTATTATTATTATTATTTCATTATTATTATTGCAACTATTTTATTATTAGTGTTGCTATTATTATTATTATTATTATTGTTGTTGTTGTTGTTGTTGTTGTTGTTGTTGTTGTTGTTGTTGTTGATATTATTATTCTATATAGGGCTGAAACCCTATTGTCCCTATTTTGAATTTTAGTAGTGGTATTATAAATATCAAGTCTTATTATTATTAATAATATTATTATTTTTATCATTAGCATTTATTATTATTATTAGTGTTATTATTATTATTATTATTATTATTATTATTATTATTATTATTATTATTATTATTATTATTATTTATTAAGTTTATTATTATTCAATGTAGGGTCAAAACCCTACTTCATTTTATCTTCAATGATTATCATTATTATTATTACCATTATGATTATTATCATTTTTGCAATATTATTATTTTTTTATCATTTTCATTATTACTATTTCATTATTATTATTATTACTAAATTTTGTTATTTATTTTACTAATGTTATTATTAGTATTATTTTGGTAAAGGGGGCCGAAGCCCTTATTCCACTTTGTTTTTGAATAATGCCCTTTTATTATTATTGTTACTTATTATTATCATTCTTATTAATATTATCATTGTTATTATTTTTAGTATTTTTGTTATTATTATCTTTAGTATCATTATTATCATTATTATTATTTTAGTATCACTATTATTATTATTATTAGGATAAAGTTTCCAAACCCTATATTATCAAATTTTCTAATATGAATATTGATTCTTATATTTTTAGCCAAATTTAGTAATTAGTTAATGGTTATTATTATTAATATTTTATTATTTTATCAAAAGCCTGGTCTTAGAATAAATTAATAAGTAATAGTATTTTTTGTAGGAGGGAATCTAATTTTAGTTTTTCCCTAATATAGGTGAGACTAGTCAAAGCCCTAAGGAAGCATAGGAGTGTGCTCCAAGACTAGTGTTGTTTTAGGTAAGGGTGTTACTAAGGCCTATTGTGTGTTGACGTGCATTATATGCTTTGTATGTTATGCATCCTATGTTTATTATTGTAATCATTTCATGTGTAGTATAACATGGAGTTGAAGTATGTTTTTGTATCTTTACATGGCATGTGCACTATGTGTATGTGATAAAATATTGTGGTATGTGATGTTATGTGTTGTGACCCTGTAAGATATGCATGTAAGAATGTTAATATGTTTTGTGTGGGGGGAAAGGATGAAAAAGGAGAATGGGGAATTAAGTTAACCAAGGGATATGAGTTGATCTAAGTATTTTAATGATACATGACTGGAAGAATAAAATGGGGAATTTTGGGGTTTCGTATGGGAGAATCTAATTAATGGTTTTATATGGGAGAATCTAATTTATTGTTTTATGTGAGAGAATCTAATCTATGGTTCTATATGGGAGAATTTAATCTATGGTGTAACATGGGAGACTCTAATCTATGGTGTAACATAGGAGAATCTAATCTATGGTTTATATTGATTGAATTTAGGGTTTTGTATGGAGATACCTTAGGTTTTCTGTGGATTGAATCTTGGGTTTTATATGGTGGAATCTAGGGTTTTGCATGGATGAATCTAGGGTTTGCATGGTTGAATCTAGGGTTTCACATGGAAGTTTTAGGGTTTACATGAAAAAGTTCGAAGGTTTGCATGGGGAGGTTAGCATCTGTATGGGAGTAAATTTTACGTATGAAAAGTTGATTTGGGGTATGAGGAAGGTAATGTAAGTGTTTTTTGGGTGTTTGAACACTTTGGATGAAAAATAGTACGTGGAGCAATATAAAGGTACGTAGGAGACTAAGCTAGGGTTTTGTGTAGACAATTAAGGTTTGGTGTGGCTACTTAGGGTTTTTGTGGTATCATGTGTATTTGGTGATTAAAGTGTAATTATGAAGATGGTATTTATGAGTTGTGGTGTGTGGAGTATTAAAATGATTTGGGTTGTGTGAGGTGGAGTAAGATGGGCCACTAAGGCCTAAATAAGGGTTTCGGGATAAAACCTTAGAGTGAGATGTGGAGTGGATTTGGTGGTGTGTGGTAGTGGGCCTTGACCAATATATTTCGGTGTTGGAATTCTAGTGTGAATTTGAGTATAGAGGAAGGGTTGTTGGGCAAGATAGAAGGTGCAGGGTTCTCATGGTAAAATACGGGTCAATTGGAGGCTAAGTGTAAAGGGAGTGATTATGCATGTCTAGGGTAAAATTTTTCCGAATAATACACTTATGACATTCATCATTTAAAGTGGAAGATTGCTGATCCGGGCCCAGACCGATCCACCGACGAATAATAGTGGTTAGGGCATGATGTCCTATATGTGACTGGTCCACTAATAATAATAGTGGTCAGGCTTTGTACTTATGCGTTTCCGGTCCACCAGCTATAATAGTGGGGGATTTTGTGCACAACAAAATAGAACATATATATGTTAAGACATGGGAAAGACATTAATTTCTTACAGTGGAACACCGTGCGAGAAGGGGCTAGACCGGTCCATTGGTGAATAATAGTGGTCAGGAGCTTTATACCCTATGTGTTTTTGGTCCATCAACTATAATAGTGGGGTTCCCGTACTTGCATGGATTTAATAAAAGGCATGGTGTGAAATGAGTTCTAATAAGAGATTAATTAAATAATTAATCCAGACTATAAACGGGCCTTTATGTATCTACCCGAATGATTGTCTGATGGACTTTATGTTCTTGTTATTCTTCTGCATGGTTTATGTGATTTTATATGTTGGCCTTAGTGTACGGTTACCTTACTCAGTACGTAGCGTATTGATCACCCTTTTCATGGGTACTGCTCATTCCAAAGAGTAGTAGGCCCTTCTAACTTTTGTAGGTGGGCAAGACATCCGGCGGAGCTGAGTGTTGAGTATGTTTTAGCTCAAGGTTCGAGAGCGTCGTGACTGTTTTCACTTTACTTGCTATTTTATTTTGCTTATGTTATTTCTTTTGTATCGTATTTATCCTTTTGTTTTATTATCTTATAATGTGCCTATTTAAATGAACCTTTTATCGTTTGTAAGATTATTTTCTCCAAGGAATTTTGATTTCGCACTCTGATTTCTATCTTATTATTGATTCATGATTCTTTACGGGCACTCTGATTTTTAATGTATGATCTTTCTAGTTCTTTTATGAACTATTAGTTTGAGTTTAATGTTAATATTTTCTTAGCCTTAGCACTTGGTACTGAAACGGTCGGAGATAACTGGTTTGGTACTAAGTGTGGCAGTTTAAATTTAAGTGCTTCCTTTTAACAAAAAAAATATAATGAATTTTGGGGTGTTACAGTGACAATTTTTTTATAATGAGGAGATAACATTCTCAAGTATTCATTGAACATTTTATGTTCAATCATATTGAAAGGTATTCATGCACAAGAATAGCTTTAGCCAAACCTCCCTTGATTTGCAAGGTTCAAACCTAAAGTAAGCAGCAGAACTTACCCCCTCTAATTTTTTCAAAGACAAATCTTGCTAACCTTTTGGTTTACGGTATGCATAGGTAGATAGGTGCCTTGTCAGATGGAAAGTAGTACCACCAGCAACAATTGCAAGCTTGTCATAGCAATTCTTGCACTCTACTTTCTTTATTCCATCCCTCAACATAACTTCTTTAAAGTCTTACCATTCCATCAACGTTTTCTTTAGAATCTTTTTCTTTATGGTGCATTGCTCATCCTCTTCATAATTGTATGTTATAGTACTTAGCTCCCCTTCCTCGTTATATGGTTCTTCAAATATTTCTTCTACAACTTCAATTATGTAACTATCTTGTGAAGAAAAGTTATCTAGAACAACACCTACAAAATAAAACTTGGTAGTAGAAGTAATAACAACACCTACAAAACTAATAATACTATAAAAAATTAAATTTATAAGTTATACAAGATACAAAAACAAATAATACAGGAGTATGATTACAAACTATAATAATTTTATTCAACTTATATACATAATACATAAAAAAATATTGTTAGTAAGGATATTAAGAAAATTAGATTTTGGTGACATATCAAATAATATTTTTATTAATCAATTTCATAGAAGATTTAAAATAAGAAAAACATATGAAGCATCTAAAAATAAAAATTCAAACTTCTAATTCTGTTTTAGGAAAAAAGAAAATATATGGTATAGAAGTATACATATAAATAAAAACACATGAAAATTAATAAAATAATAACATAATTAAAAAAATAAGGTGCTGCTAATGCTATCTACTAACCAAGAATTTTTTTTTTACTTCAATTCTTCAATCACCAAAGTATGTAAACTTCTTCAACCCAAAACCATATCAACATACTGTTTTTCAGATAAGGTTTAAAAAAGAGAAGATCCTAATCTAGTATGTCATCATTATAATAAGCATATTATATATGTATATATATCTATATATACATACATATATATATATATATATATATATATATATATATATATATATATATATATATCATCCATAAGTCTTAAGTATAATAAAACCATAGATGCTTAGGAAATGTCATTCAATTAAAAAAAACCCATTTACATAAAAAAATGCAATTAATGTATACACATACACACACATATTTATATAAACTTATATAGTTGAAATAAGTGTTACCTAAAAAGCAATCCACATAATTTTGGTTTATTAGTTGAATCTTCCTAAAATAAAATTAATATAATATTAATGTTAATTAAATTAAAATAGTAATAAGATATAAAATTTGTATCTATATATTTATTTACTATTAATGCTACATAAAATATAACTACTATCTATAACACAAATATCTAAGGGCCAATTGATCTTCAATATACTTGCTTGAAGAAATAACCTAATGCCATTCACAAAACAATCAGATATATTATGGCTTAGTAAACAAGTATATATGCATGTGTGTGATTGTGTGTAATGTCTAAAATATTCAAAGCGTGTATGGAAGTGTAAGACCCCCAAAATTAATTACTAAAAAAATTCATAATTTTTTTTATAAAAAAGTTACAAGCGAAAAGCTAAGACAGTATATTTTGGGATATTACTACCACACTTAGTACCAAATCAGTTTCCTCCACCATTCTGAGACCAAGTGCTAAGGCTAAAATGTAACTTTACTCAAATTTAAGAATACATTAATAAATTAGAGTAGCGTAATGGTTAGGGAGGTTAATCCATCTTCCTAATAAAATCCACTAATTGTAGTTACAAAATAGAGTTAGCTGAAAGGAAATATAAAAGATTATAAGGAGAATACAAAAAATCCAATTCAAGTTGCTAGATAGAATTTCAGATAACCCTACACTCTTAACCTAATGAATAATCCTTGAATAGCTCTTGTAAGCTAGCCTACAAAGGTCATTTCCTATTGCATAAGTCGGGGATCTAAGAAATGAACCTTTTAATACAAGAGTATTATACAAGAGTAATATGTAAATCCTGCATACAACACATTAGATACATCACATTAATCATATGAACTTTGAATTATGCATAAAGTAATTGAAATGTGATAATAATTCATATAACCACATGTTTCAAGATCATATGCTACCAATAATCATTCACCTTGAAATAATTGCATCTTACAAATAGAACATCCAAGTGATGCTCGTTGTAGTATAATTATAAAGTCACATTATTATCAAAAATATGCACAACTCTCTTAATTGACTCAAAATTTCTCAATTCATAGGTAGACCCATCAACACAATCTAATACACAAATCATCACAGATAGGGACAAAGGCTGCTATCAAATCAAAGGAAGGCACAAATGCTACTACTGAATCATCCCAATAATCATTTCCATTCCAGTTTTATTTACTCAAGGGGAGATCAAAGAACTTAGAGACATTAAGTTACCTCAATCATACTGGTGTATAAAGGTAGCATAGTATTTTACTGACTATCAGCCTAGGGATGCAAAGGTACCCTAGTCACACTAGCACATGAAGGTACACAGTACCCTACTGACAAGGACACTTAATCCATAAGTATGCATACCCCCTACTTAGGTGTGTAAAGATAAATATAGTAAGACATAGGCCCTAACTGGGGCCATAAGACACACCAACAAAATCCACAATAATCTTGGGTTAAACCACATCTTCAAGGTAGCGACCCCTAAAGAGTTACCATATAATTAATCCATCATACTTAACCATTTTTATTTGTTTCCAACCATATGAGGTAACCAAAATAAAAATCATTGTCAATATCAACATAAGTAGTAAACTAAGGCCATCCTAGGGTCAAATACTCACACTTAGGCACTATAGGTTAAAATGACCAAAATACCCCTGAGGCTAAGGCTACCTCTTTACCGTCCATTCTCATCACAAGTTTCATTTTATTTTAGCAACTTTCCATAAAAGGATCATACACTATAATTAAATTATTGATCATGAAGTTAAGTTACCAGGCACTCTAAATAACCATTTTGCCCTTATACACCCTTCTGCACATGAAACCCTAACAAACGCTTCTAGAACAACCAAACATACATTCTAATGCTTAATCAATAATTAATTCACTTCTTGCATGTGTATGGGAATAAATATCATAGCATACCCCAATTTACCAAAATACTCCTAAACCATACTATAGTAATAATTATGTTGAAACATGCATATCTAATATAGCAAGACCCCTATACTCATGCTTGATAATGAATATCACGTATTATGCATATTCATTATCATATTCACGATGGTACCCTCTAAATTACCAAAATACCCCTATACGCTATAATATTCATAATCATGCGGGAACAAGTGACACTAAGACAATAAATCCATATTCTTATTGTTAACATCAATTGATAATTATCATGCATGTTTTTAGGCCAATCACTGTAGCACATGCAAAATTATTAAAATGCCCCTAGACCATGTAATATTAATTATCATGCTGAGATAGGTGATACTAAGACAATAAACTCCTATTCTCATATTTAACATCAATTAATACTTATCATGTATGTTTATTATACTAATCACCATTTTACACGATAATATTTATTATCATGCAGAAATAGGTGATACTTAGGCAATAAACCCCTATTATCATATTTAACACCAATTATTACTTATCATGCATGTTTATTAGACTAATCACCCTAGTATATGTACAATTACTTAAATGCCCTTTTAAATCCCTACTCTCATACTTAGCATCAATTATTACTTGTCATGCATATTTATTAGGATAACCATCATTGCACATTTAAAATTACCAAAATACCCCTATGTTATATAATATTAATATTCATGCCCAAACATGTTTTATTAATACCAAAAACCCCTATTTTCATACCTAGCACCACTTTTTACTTATCATGTATATTTATTAGGATAAACACCGTTGCACATTCAAAATTACCAAAATGTCCCTAGGTCATACAATATTGATATTCATGCCTAAACATATGTTACTAATACCACAAACTTCTATTTTCATACCTAGCACCAATTATTACTTATCATGTATCTTTATTAGGATAATCACCATTATGCATTCAAAATTACCAAAATACCCTTAGACCATAAACTTTGAGACTCATGTTGCAACATATGTTTATAATACATTAAGATCCTATCTCCATTTTTAGTAATATTTATAAGACATTAGGCATCTGAGTTAGGGTTCAGGATCATGATATGTCCAAATAACCTAATTGCCCCTAGGGCTCATAGTAGTAATATTTGTACTACAAGTGCCCATACATACTTAACCTAAAATTTTATATACACATAACATACATCATCTCTTACCAACATTAGACCCCCTTTCAATCACCTTTTCACACACATGACATCTTACACAATATAACATGCATTCTTTTTCCATTTTCCAAGATAACATTAATAATCATGGGATTATTCATAACACATCACATGTTAGAAACCATAATATGATAACATACGATATCCAAACATTTTAGTGGTGTATAAAAATTACCTGATTTCTAGCAAAAACAAACTTTACAGGTAACCGACTAAAAATGCTTAAGCGTCGTTAATAAAAGTTTTACCTAAAAATAATATTACATATACCATATTAATATTATATAAATAAAATAATATTTTTTTATTAAAAATATTTATTAAATATAAAATTACCAAACTATCCTTATACCTTAAATATTATCCCAAAATACATAAAAATGCTTAACATAACTCACACTACATGTGTTCCATGAGCCATTTAGAAATGGATGAAGTGGAAAGGGGTGGGGGGAGGTGGCTCAGGTAAAGGTTTGTAGGTGATGGTGGAAGGTTTGGGTTTTGGTTGTTGGGTGTAGGAGGTGAGGGAGGAGATGGCTGGTGATTAGAGGGTGTGGTGTAGGTGGCTTGAAGGCTGCGGAGGTTGTAGGGAGAAAGGTGCAGAGAAGGGAATAAGAGGAAGAAAAGGAGAAGAAGAGGACGGGGAATAGGGCAAGTGCAGGTGGTGTTGGGTGGTTATGGATATTGGTGTAGGATGTGGGTAGCTAGCAACAGGCAGCTGGGAGGAGCTACAATGATGGAGGAAAGGGGGAGAAAGAGGTGGTTGAAGGAAGGTGGTGGTTGTAGGGGGTGTCAATGGGGAGAGATGGAGAGGAGGCAAGGTTGCAAGGAAGGTTGGGTATTAGCTACTAGGGGTCGTGCATAGAGGATGTAGGGTGAAAAAGTTGGCAGCGATTGAGATGGAGGAGGGGACTGAGTAGGGAGAATGGACAGTGGTAGGGGAAATTGATAGGGATTGCTACAAGGGAGAAAGAAGGAGAGACAGGGAAGCAGAATAGGAGGAGGAAGGAGAAGGGAAGGGGTGGTAATTAATGATAGAGGCTAGGTTGGTGGTGAAAGCACTGGAGGTTGGGAATAAGAGAAGAAGGAAGGAGAAGATAAGGTTGGGGGAGAGAACATACCACGAAGGAGAAGAGAGGATGGGAATAAGAGAAGAAAATGAGGAGGAAGAGAAGGGGTGTTTGGCATGCATGGAGTGGCAGGCTCGGGCAAGGCAGGTGTGATAGGGGACAAAAATGGAAGGAAAGGGACAGAGGGGAAAATAGGTTAGGGGAGGTTAGGGGAGGTGTAGGGTCAAGAAAGGAAAAGAAAGGGACGGGTAGAAGGGTGGTTGTGTAGGGTAACCAGTCTAGAAGAGGGAGTGGTGCAGGGGTGTAGGAGAAAGAGGGGGCATACTTAGGGGGAATTCTGGGTCATGTTTGGCCAGTCATAGGTAAGGGAAAGAAGGATAGGGGGAAGCTAGGCGAGGCAGGGGAAGAAGAAAGGAGAGGGGGATGGGTTGTGTGGGAGAGAAGGAGGAGGAGAGGGGTTTAGGGGAAAACGAAAATAAATAAAGGAACAAGGTCTGGGTTGGCCTAAGGGAAAAAGAAAAGAAGAAGAGATGGTTCGAGCTAGCCTAAGGGAAGAGGAAAGAAGGAAAGAAAAGGAAAAAGAAAGAAAAGGAAAAAGGGAAAAGGAAATGAAGAAAGAGAAAAGGAAAATATATTTAGGGTTAGGATTAGAAATTAAAATAAAATTGGGGTATTAGGAAAATATTATATTAATTTAGGAAAATAATTTTGGTAAAATTATGGGTTTAGGATTTATTTTTAAATAAAAAGAGTAAGATAAAATGATAAAAATATTTATATTAATTTATTATATATTTTTATCTATTTTTATAAATCAAAGGTTCACAAAAGTAATTAAACCAATAATTTAAAAATTAATTTTTTTCAAATAAAATGTTAAACTTTCAAATTTTAAGTTATAAAAATTTGGAGTGTTACAAGAAGCTATCAAATATCATGAACTAAATGAGTGAACTAATTAATTATTTCTAGTGGACTACATTTCTATGTCCTAGGTTAAACCCCAATACCATGTAGCTACTCCTAAATTCACTTGTCATAGGAATTTAGTAGATGACCACTCAATCAAATTAATACCATTGTCCTATGTACTAGAAGAACCCATAACTTTTGGCTTTCAATTACTCTATGGACCTGTGGTAATAAGTAAAAGAGATCAACACAACCATTAGCTAGGTTTGTATATGCAAAAGGAGAAGGTGTGAGTGCTTACTCTATGTCTTTGAACGAGCTATTAAGGGTTGGTAAACATCTAAAGATTCTACCAAATTTTAATCTAAGTTAATTGTAATCTATTCTCCATATAAAACCTAAAGATTATTAATAGAGTAACAATAGAATTCAAAAAAAAGTAAGGTGCTACTAATGCTAGCTACTAACTAAGATTTTTTCTTGCTTCAATTCTACAATCACCAAAGTATGTAAACTTCTTCAACCTAAAACCAAATCAACATATTGCTTTTTAGATAAGCTTTAAAAAAGAGAAAATGCTAATCTCGTATGTTAGCATTACAATACACACACACACACACACACACACACACACACACACACACACACACACACACACACACACACACACACATATCATCCATAAGGCTTAAATATAATAAAAGCATAGATGTCCAGGAAATGTCATCCAATTAATTTTTTTTACATAAAACAAGCATGTAATTAATGTATACACATACACACACATATACATATAAACTTATCTAGGTGAAATAAGTGTTACCTAAAAAGCAATCCATTCAATATCAGTTTATTAGTTGAATCTTCCTAAAATAAAATTAATTTACTATTAACGTTAATTAAATTAAAATAGTAATAAGATATTATACTTGTATCTATATATTTATTTACTATGAATACTACATAAAATATAACTGCTATCTATAAAACATATATCTAAGGCCCAATTGATCTTCAATATACCTACTCAAAGAAATAACCCGATGGCATTCACAAAACAATCAAATATATTATGACTTAGTAGATAAGTATATATACATGTGTGTTTGTGTGTGTGTGTGTGTGTGTGGGTAATGTCTGAAATCATCAAAGCATGTATGGAAGCTATCAAATATCATGAATGAAATGAGTGGCCTAATTTATTATGTCTAGTGGACTAAATTTTTACGTCCCAAGTCAAACCCCAATACCATGTAGCTGCTCCTAAATTCACTTGACATAGGAATTTAGTAGATGACCACTTAATCAAATTAATACCATTGTCCTATATACTAGAAGAATCTATCAATTTTTTCTTTCAATTACTCTATGGACCTATGGTAATAAGTTAAAGAGATCAATGTAGCCATTAGCTAGGTTTGTATAAGTAAAAGGAGAAGGCTTGAGTGCTTACTCTATGTCCTTGAACAGGCTGTTAAGGGCTGGTAAACACCTAAATATTCTACAAAATTTTAACCCTATTTAATTATAATCTATTCTCCATATTCTACAAAACACATACACAATATGTACAAATGAGGCCACAACAGAGAACCACATTATCAAGTTTGTTTTTACCTGAAGAAGAATGCTTGAACTTATACTTGATGAACCCACTGAAATCAAACACCACAGTCCATTGTTTTTAACTTAAATCAAACACTACCAAATGAGATGAAATCAAACACCCATAAACCCTAAAAACAACAATACAGAAAGTCTGAAATATGTATGAAGACTGACAAATATCTGAAATAGATGGGAAAATAACTTACAAAGTGTAGCAACATTCATGAATGAGCAGAGAAATGGTGGTGAAATGGCCATACTAAAAATCAAAGTTCGGGCGAGAGAGATGGAGTGAACTTCAAAATCTAAAGTAGCAACCAGTAGTGAATGGAAACTTCTGCACTGGTGTAGTGATGTTATTACGTTGGTGAGTGGTGAAGAAATTTATTGAGCAAAAATGCTTAGTTCAAAACTCGCATAAGCAACACAATGCGAGGAGAAGAGAGGATGGAGGTAGGAAGGAGTGGTGAGTTGTGATTGGTGTGGTGGTGACTGCTTAACCGACGAGTATGGTTGGAGCACTGGAGTCTGGTAAGTGGTATCTAATAATCGAAATATGGCGCTAGTTACTACTAGTTAGTATTACCGTATTAGTAATCGAGTAGTTAGTATTGAGTGACTAGCCCATTCAAGATGTATTTAGTATAGTAATTAATTAGTAATACTAGCAGTATGAAACAAGCCGCTTGTTGGAAAAATAATACCAGTATTAGTAATTAATAAGTTATTATTAGTAATCAGTAGTAATACTAATAAGCAACCTATTTGCTTATTAAGGAATAAAGAAAATAGGTAATATTTTTTTATTAGAAGTATTAATAAACTGTATATATATTACCTATTATATCACCAATTCACCATTAATTACAATGAATAAATTAGAATAATTTTTTTTAAATAAAAATTACTGTACCACCTTTTATGCTATATTATATCATATAACAACTAATATATATTGTCCTTTTAATGGCTAATTTTAATCAAGTTGACATTTATTAATTACTAATACTAATACCTATAATGATTATACCATACATAAAATTATTAAATGATGTAAAAGGTTACATGTGACATACAAAAATTAATTATAAACAATATTTCGAATAGTTTGAACCTATTAATGAATTATTAACAAGTTTGTAAATGAGATATTAATGAGCCTATAAATGAGCTATTAACAAGCCTTAAATGAGCTATTAACAAGCCTTAGAAGAACCGAGCCTACCCTAATCCCCCTAAGCTCAAGCTCTACTCATTTAATAAACAAGCTTCAAAGTGAGGCTTGGGCTTGACTCATTTAACTAAATGAACGAGATGAACCAAACTTTTAATTAGCCAAGCCCACCCAAATACCGAACTGGCTCAACTCATTTACAACCTTACTTATTGTCAATGAAGGGAATGCTCATTAATTCTCTTCCTCAATTATTATTACCATATTTATTTCATTCATTTTCTTTCTTTTCCTCGGTTCCATGCATTATATCCTTATCTAATCTCAAAGACCTTGTTTGGTCCCAAAGCAACCTAATTTATTTTAAGCAACAATACTTATGATCACACTTTAAGATGAAGCAATAATACGTTGTTCAACCCAATGCTAACTGTATCCCTAAAAGGGACTTAGATGGTCCAATCACGCTGCATGAGATGAGCAAAGTTGGAATGAAGAAGAATATCTTAGAAGTATCTGGGTCATTTTAAGCTACAAGGTGGCTTGGGAGACAAGTACGAGGGTCCTTTTGAGCAAATATGGAAGTGTCGGATTGATATCGTGATGAATTAATTGGATCCTTATGGGTCCCAACAAATACTAAATATTTATATAAATATAAGATAATGATAAAAATTATAATGTTGATACTATATTTAATATTATTTATAGCAATATAAAATAATTTATTTACAATAAT
Source organism: Tamarix chinensis (assembly GCA_030549775.1). Lineage (NCBI taxonomy): Eukaryota > Viridiplantae > Streptophyta > Magnoliopsida > Caryophyllales > Tamaricaceae > Tamarix > Tamarix chinensis. The sequence goes on from CM060172.1 coordinate 43,482,202, forward strand.
ATTTTCTAAGGTTTTATAAGCTATAGTGGTCGGTTTGTTATTTGAATAGCTATATTAGGATTGCTCCTACTAGTCCTTTTTTAATATTTTGAGCACCTTCTAATATTATCTCCACAACAAATTAAAATATTATAATCAAGTAATCTAACTATTCTAAATATTAAAAAAATCATTTATAAAAAATAAAAATAAATAAGCCTTATAATTATGCAAACCCTAATTATTTGTGGACAAGTAATAATTTATTAAAAAGGAAGAAATTGATGAGTGTGACACCCAATATACAAAATCTTGGGAGGTAAAATGTACACCCAAATACCCAATGCACGCCATCAAAATCATAAACATACAACACAATCACTCTAACCATATCACAAACAATCAAAGGAAAAATAAACAAAAAAAATGATCAAATTAACACGAAACTACTAAGAGCACTAAGAAGTGAGCATAGAAGAAAGATCACATAATCAATAGGTAAGAAGCAAAGAAGCTTCAAAAATAAAAACCATGCCACAAAATAATCTTGCATATAAATTATGCAGTTTATAATCAACAAAATCCTAAATGCAAAATCAAAATTAATCTAGAAGAATCAATTAACAAACAAAAAAATAATAATAGATATACAATTAAAATATAAATATATGAATAGACAAACCCTAGTTTGAAAATACTAATTCAAAAAATAAATAAAATGTTCAAATTTAATGGGTTGTGGTTGTGGTTGGTTGGTCAAAGTTGGCTGGGTTGAACTTTCCATCAAGGCTCGGTTAGTAGTGCAAAGGAGAAGAAAGTGTTGAAGCATCATAGATATTTAGAATTTGGAGTCTCTAACTCCCTGTGGTTTATGTGTTGTTTGAAGGAGAATAAGATATTGGGCTGTCATTCTGAGTGTGTTGAGGGAACATCACTTATATGTGAAGCTGTTAAAGTGTGGATTTTAGCTTCAAGAGGTAGCTTTTCTTGGTCACATTGTATCAACTAGAGGAGTAGCGGTGGACTGAGCTAAAGTTGTGGTGATCACGGAATGGAAGCCCCCTACAAGTATAATGGAGATTCAGAGTTTTCTAGGTTTGGCTGGATACTACAGATGATTTGTGTAGAACTTCTCCAAGATTTCCAGACCATTAACTAATCTTCTGAAGAAGTCTACAAAATTTCAGTGGGACGAAGCTTGTGAAGAGGCTTTCCAAGAGCTGAAGAGACGGTTGACCTTTACACCGGTGTTGACATTACCAGAGGGGACCAAGGAGTTCGGGGTTTACAGTGATACATCCAAGTATGGGTTGGGATGCGTGTTGATGTAAAGAGGTAAGGTGGTAGCCTATGCCTCATGGTAGTTGAAGAAACATGAGCTAAATTACCCCACATATGATTTAGAATTAGTAGTAGTGATCTTTGCTCTAAAAATTTGGAGGCACTATTTGTATGGGAAAAGTGTAAATTCTTTATAGACCACAAGAGCCTCAATTATATTTTAACGTAGAAAGGACACTATGATATTAAGTTGACCTACCATGAGGGTAAGGCCAACTTGGTTGCAGATGCTCTGAGTAGGAAGACTAAACATTCTATGTTGTGTCATGTGGTTGCCAACCGAATGATAAGGGAATTTTTAGACCTAGAGATCAAGATGATTCAATAGAGAGACCTTAAAGCCTGTATGAACGTCCAGACACTCACTCCTACTATATTCAAAAATATTCGAGCCAGCCAGGTTGGAGATGTTAAGTTGGAAAGGATCCGACAGAAGATGTAGGAAGGCTAAGTAGAGGGATTCAGAATCCACGAGGATGGTAACATTTGATTCATGGATCGATGGTGTGTGCCCTAGAGTTGTTCGGAGCTTAAGCATTGTATTATGGAGGAAGGACATCAGACTCTCTACTCAGTTCACCTAGGAGGATCTAAGTTATATAAGGGCCTCAAAAAGGTGTATTGGTGGCCACATATGAAGCGGGAGGTGGAAAAGTTTGTATCATAGTGTCTTGTGTGTCAGAAGGTCAAGAATTAACATCAGAGACCACCTGGGTTACTTTAGTCTTTGGAGGTACCAAGGTGGAAATGGAACTCCATTTATATGGACTTTGTTAGTGGTTTACCGAGGACTCGAAGCGATTGTGATACTATTTAGGTTATTGTTGACAGATTGACCAAGTAAGCTGTGTTTATCCCTATGAGGTTCACGTGGAGTATGGATCAGTTGGTGAATGCTTATATGAAGTTCATGGTTAGTCGTCATGGGGTTCCAAAGGACATCGTTTCAGATAGAGATTCAAGGTTCCTCTCTCACTTTTGGGGGAAGCTGTAGGAAGTTTTGGGGACAAAGTTGAAGATGAGCACATCTTTCTACCCTGCCACAGATGAACAAACAAAGCGGACTATACAGACCTTGGAGGATATGTTGAGGGCATGCATGCTGGATTTTCAGGGATGTTGGGAGGAGCACTTACATCTGATAGAGTTCTCACACAGCAACAGCTACCACGCCAGTATTGGGATGGATCCTTTAGAAGCATTGTATGGACGGAAGTGCAGAACTCCTTTGTGCTAGAGTGACATCAGTGAGACGATAGTGTTGGGCCAAGAGATGATCAAAGATATAACCCAGCAGGTCCGACAGATTCAGGATCAAATGAGAGCAACGCATAGCAGGCAAAAGAGTTATGCTGATCAAAGACATAGGGATGGGAATTTTGAGCCAAGGGACAAGGTATTGCCCAGGGTTTTGCCTACTAAAGGGGTGCACAGGTTTGGTAGGAAGGGCAAGTTGAGCCCCAAGTATATTGGTCCCTATGAGATACTGGAGCAAGTGGGTGAATTTGCTTACCGATTGGCTCTCCCTCCGGAGTTGGCACTAGTGCATAACGTATTCCACATCTCTCAGCTACGGAAGTATGTTGCTGATCCATCATATGTGATCTAGCTGGATGAGGTTGAATTGGATGATTCGTTGACCTATGAGGAGCGACCTGTGTGGATCCTCGACACTAAGCTATAAAAGACTCGCACAAGTGCGGTTCCCCTTGTCATGATCTTATGGAGTCGACACAAAACTCAAGAAGCTACTTGGGAGATCGAGAAAGATATATGAGAAGCATATCCGAAACTTTTTGCTGTAGGTTAGATCCTTCTCATCAAGTTTGTCCTTAAGGGGGTAGTTAATATAATTATGGGTGTTAATGTGTTATTTCTAGCTGCTTAGAATGTTCTAGCCTTAACCCTAGAAAACTATAGGAGACTTCGGAGACGAAGTTTGTTTTTAAGGGGGTAGTAATGAAATGCCCCAAAAATACTAGTTTTGAGAATTTTAGTTAAATAAGGATTTATTAGGAAAATTAATTAAATTAATTATTGGAATAGGAAGAAATTATTTAGGGAAAATTAAGAGTAAATTTATAAATATTTGTATAAGGGAAAATTTAGGTAATTTGCTAATTAAAAAGGGATTTAGAAAAAAATTCTTTTCAAAATCCTAAATTAGCCTAAAAGAAAATTTAATATTATTTTATTAAAATATTTTTATTTTCTTTTACCTAAAATATTCAAATAAATTTAATTGACCCCAACCTAGCTATTTTTTCCCTTTTTCCTTTTTCTTTTCTTTCTTCTTTTTTTTTTCTTTCTTTTCCTTCCTTTTTCTTTTTTTTCATCCTTTTTTCCTTTCTTTCCTTCTTCTAGTTGGCATTGCTGCGGCCCGTTTCCGCCACCTAAGTTCCTTCAGCGTGGCCTAGGAATAAAAAGGCGCACCTTGTCTCATTTTTCCCTAGAACGCGGCATCCTGTTTAAAAAATTTTATAACTAATGCCGACCTGATTCTTCCTTCTCTTTTGTTTTCTTTCTTTTCTCCCTCAGTAGGTTGGTCCACCCTCTTCTTCTTCCTTCTTCCTTCTCCCCATCAACTTACAATCCCATCAGCCCCAAAAACGATGCCGTCGGCTATGCTTGATTTGACTGGTCGTTTCTTCTTTCTTTCTTTTCCCCCTAAACCACCATTTAACATGATATAACCCACCTTCCTTTTCTTTCATGCAAAATCCTCCTTTTCCTACATGAAGGAGCTGCTATAATTTAAATTGGCATCGGCCAATTGTCACCGCCAACTACCCAAACCCTACCTACATTACCCTCCTGCCGACCCATAGTGCCCTACCCTATCCTCCAAACTCTATAAATACCCCTTATTTGGTTGATCTCGAAACATTTTCCCAAAACCCTAAGCATTTGCCCCTACACACCCCTACAACTTCAAACACCCTTTCCCCTGCTGTCAGCTAACTACACGGCCTGCTCTACCTACCTAAGTATTCCTCGCACCACCCTCTAACTAACTGAACCACCTATCTCCCTCTATTCTTCCTGCACGAGCCACCACAGCCGTGCTAAGTCCCTTGCCAGAACAACAAAATTTTTACACCTGCCGCCTTTTGCACCACCATCCACCACCACATCCGCCTCTATCACTGCCTCCTACACCACCCAAAGACAGCTACCAACCCTCCTCCACCTCGCCCTACCCTTATTTTTCCCTTCCTCCTTCTCCTCCTCTATTTTTCTTCTTCTCTTCATTTCGGCCGCCACCTTACCGCCGTGTGCCACTGCCACATGCTGCGCCACCACCCTCACTTTACTCCACTCAGTCTAAACTACCTCCAACACCTCAACCACCACCCTTATTCTCCATCTATTCTTCTCAAATCTCAACTCTTTCCTTTTCTTTCCCCTTTTTTTGGCCACCACCACCGCCACCGCTGTGCACCACCGCCGGCGCCACCTATCTCCGCCAGCTTAAGGTGGAACCCTAAGCCCTCGCAGCCCTTCTCCCCTATTTATTTAAGCTTACTTTATTTTATTTCAATTTTTAACTATTATTCGAGTGTTATTATTATTTTTATAATATATTATTACTATTATTAGGTTCAATATTATTATTATTATTATTTTTATTATTATTTCTTATTAGGGTCGAGACCCTATTTAAATTATTTAGATTATTAATTTCATATTATTAATATTATTAGTATTATTATAAGTCTTATTATAAGTCTTATTACTACTACTACTACTACTACTACTACTACTACTACTACTACTACTACTACTATATATTATTATTATTATTATTATTATTCTTACTATTGCTATTATTTATTTAGAGGGTCAAAGCCCTATTTTATTTAAATAGTGCGAATACTACTACTTTTTTTAATAATAATATTACTACTACTACTACTACTACTACTACTACTACTACTACTACTACTACTATGACTATTACTATTATTATTATTATTATTATTATTAATTTTGTTACAAGTAATATGGGTTAATATTATTATTATTATTACTAATGGTACTTTTACTATTTTGAAGTAGGGTCGAAAACCCTACCTTATATTATTTTCAGTTTAAGTTATTTTATTATTATTATTATTATTATTATTAGAATTACTATTTTGTATTTTCGATTAATATTTATTACTATTATTATTACTATTTTATTAATAATGTCCTAATGATATTATTATCATTATGTTGGTGAAGGGTAGAAGCCCTTATCTCACCATTCGTTTTGAATCATATTAATATTATTATTACTATTTTTTTAGTATTATTTCTTAATGTTATTATTAGTATAGTACTATTTTATTTAAAAACCTAGTATTAGAATAAGTTAGTAAATAATAGTATTTTTGGTTGGAGGGAATCTAATTCTAGTTTTTCCCTCATATAGGTGAGACCAGTCAAAGTCCTAAAGAGGCGTAGGAGGGTGTTCTAAGACTGGTGACGTTTTAGGTAAGGGTGTAACTAAGGCCTTATGTATGTACCCATTTTTCTTGGATGCCATGTATAATGTTGCGTTGTGCATCATATGTTTTAGTTGACTATTATGATGACTATTTTATGTATGGAGCAGCGTGGGATTATGGTATGCTTACATACTTTTTATTATATATGTATTGAAATGAATATGTGATGAAATATTGTGAAATGTGAGGTATGAGCTGTGTTTTTATTGTGATATGGTATGGCCCATAAGACATGCATGTTAGGTTGTGTAACATGATGGTATGGAGTGAAATGATGTGGGGTTGATCTAATTGATATATGGGCATGCATGAGGGAATCTAGGGTTTGCATGGGAATTTAGGGTTTCATGTGGGAGCGTAGGGTTTTGCATGAAATATTACGAAGGGTTGCATGGGGGTATAAAGTTTGCATAGGAGTAAATTTTACGTATGAATATTTAATTTGAGGTGTGAGGAAGGTGATGAATGTGTTGTGGGTGTTTGAATGTGTTGAATGAAAAATAGTACGTGGGATAGTATAAGGACACCTAAGAGATTGATCTAGGGTTTTATGGGGTGGCTATGATGTGGTATGGCTACTTAGGGTTTTTGAGTTTGTATGTGTATTTGGTGGTTGAGAGTGAAGGTGAAAGTGGAATCCTATAGGTTGTGATGAGAAGTGTGTTAAAATAATTTAAATTGTGTAAGGTAGAGTAGGATGGACCATTTAGGTTTAAACTAAGGTTTCTGGGTAAAAACCTTAAAGAAAGGAGGTGAGTGGATAGGTGGTGAAAAAGTATTGGACCATAGTCCACACATGGGGGAAATGGACTCTAATGTACGTCTAGGTAAAGAGGTAAGGATAATGGGCTATTTTGGGAGGTTCATGAGACCATAAGTGTGACAGGTTCTACTGGGGGAGTAAGTGAGGAGGAAATTAGCCATGTATGTCTTGGGTTAAAAATTTCTAAATAAGACATTTAAGACATTAATCATGTAAAGTGGAAGAGTATTGAGCCGGGTCCCATCGATCCACCGGTTATAAATAGTGGTTAAGATGTTTTGTCCTGTGGTTGTCCGATCCATCGGCTATAATATTGGTTAGGGTATGATACCCTCTGTTTGACCAATCCATCGACTATAATAGTGGCGGATTCCGAGCTCAATAAACCAAACACCAAAGTTTGCTAAGATACATAAAAGGCACTAAGTACTTACTGTGGAATACCATACGAGCCGGAGCCAACCGATCCACCGGTAAGAAATAATGGTTAGGGTATGATACCCTATGCGTGACTGATCCACTGGCTAATAATAGTGGGCAGGTACATTGTGCCTTGTTTGTTTCCTCTCCACCAGCTATAATAGTGGGGGCTTCCGTACTCGCATGAACTTGATAAAGAGTATGGTGTGGAATAAGTATCCATAAGAGACTAATTAAGTATTACTCCAGACTTAAAAATGGACCTTTGTATATTCAGCTGAATGTTATAATGTTAGATTTTATGCTCATTTATTATTCTGCATGTTTATGTGATTTTATGTGTTGGCCTTAGTGCACCGGTTACCTTGCTCAGTACGTAGTGTACCGACCACCCTTTTTATGGGTGCTGCTCATTCCCATGAGTTGGAGGCCCATCTAACATGTTGCAGGTAGGAGATGCCTTCTTGGATGTTATTGATGTCGATGGAAGCATCTGTAATACCCCGTATTTTAAAATTTAATTTTAGTAAGCTTAATTATTTTATTAGCTTAATTTGATATAAATATTTAATTATTTTAGTTATGATTCATTTTATGGATTTATTGACGATTTTGACTTTATATTTGAATTTAATTAATCATTGTCATTGCAGATCATTCTAGATAAATTCGTTCAAGGCCATGATTTTATTATATTAATATGATTTCAATTTCTGGTGAAAAATCTATATTTATGTTCTTTTTCGTATTTTGATTTTTAATATTTTAATTTTGTTTTCGATTATAACTTTGTCGTGTGATTACGACTTTGTTTTGGAGTTATATTTCGTTAACAATATATATATTATTTAAATTATAAAAGATCCGTTTAAAATAGTCAAATTTATTTTAATAATTTTATCAATAGAAAATATTTCCGTCTTTGAATTTATTCATTTTTGAAGTCGTTTAGATCTTTGGAAAGTTTTAAATTAAAAATAATTTTGGAGCTTATTTAAGGATTTCTTTCCGAAATAAATTTTCTTCCGTTTTACCCTTTTTGGTTGCAGAAGATCTATTTTGGAAATTACTTGAATTAGTCTCGATTTATTAGAATTTAATTTAAATATTTACTTATATAATTTTAAATATTATTTTGAGGTTTTATGATTTATTTTTATAAATAAATTAAATTTTTACGTTCGATGGTAAATTCTTCTAAAAATACTTCCAAAATTCTTTACATAGCTCTTATATCGATTTTAAGCCTTCGGAACCTTACGAAATGATTTTTCATTAGATAAATTTTAGATAAAATTTTCCAATAATATTTTTAGATGTTAGTATTTATTTATTTACTTATTTATTTATATATATATATAAACCAAACCCACCGGTTCCCTGCCCATCTCTTCCTTTTCCCTTTCTCTCTTCTTCTGCCACTTTTCTCTTCATCTTTCCTGACCTGTCTTTGTTCTACAGCCCCAAACCCCAGCCTACCATCTCCTTCTCCCTACTCGTCCATGCTACCCGACCTCCAGCCATCGCCGGCCACAACCACCGCACAACAGCCGCTGCAGATGCCGTAGCAGCAGCCACAACAAATGCCGCAGAAGTGCAACAGCAGCACAGCTGCGGATGGAAGCAGGAGCAGCAAACGGGAGTGACACCGCCATTGTCCGGTCACTGCCGACGACTCCCGACCACCGGTGAGTTGTCCTTGGCCTCCGACGAAGTTCCTCCAACCTCCAACTGCTCTGACTTGTGTTGGTTTCGTTTGGTATAAATTTCTAAAAACCCTAACATTTGAATCAATTAATTGATTATGAATTAGCTCATGAAAAGCTAAATTGATTGTTTGATTATGTATATATATGTTATATGATTGATTTAGAGTGGTTAATTGTAGTGTACTTGGTTGATTTGTAAAAATTAGATTTTTGCCCAGGTTATGCCCGAATTTTCGGATTTGTCCGATTTAGCTATTTTGGGTAAATTGATTTTACAATATGCTATGAAATGTATCTAATTTCATGTTGGAAGTTTCAATTTGAGAAATGTATGCAGAATTATTCAGAATTGAACTTCTATGTCAAAATCCGTGTGTGATGAAATTGGAATGCATAATTGAGTCGTTTTACTCAATTGATTTTGTAATATTGTTTGAAATGTATTTAATTTTATATCGGAAGTGTTGATTTGGAAAAATTGTGTGAAATTGATCGGAATTGGATTTTTAGGCCAAAACTCTTGCAGGGTTTAAATTTGATTTTGTAATCGGGTTTTTTATACAATTGATTATATAATTTACATTAGAATACATTTAATTACATTTCCGAATCGTCAATATATATATATATTAGTAAGAATTGATCACATTTTCATTTCGGGCTCGACAACCCTAATTATGCTAAATTGGGTATTTCTTTTATTGGTTTTGATCAATTGATTGTATGATATGTTATAAAATATATCTAATTTCATATCTAAGCATTCAATTTAAATAAATAGAATTCAACCGAATTATATTTTTGGGCCTAAAACCTTAGATTTCAATTGAAATTATGGAATTGGTCATTTGTATGGTTGTTTTTCTAAAATTGAATTTATAAAAATAGTTGAAATGATCTTATATGCATTCTAACACCTTCAATTGGAATTAATTGATTTGAATTATCCGAGTTTGTGTCTTGGGCTTTGAAACCCTAATTTTAGAAACCGATTGTCTTGAAGTGGCTACTCGGGAGATTTTTTTTTAGAATTAATTATCTAGATTTATCTAAAATTAGTTTAATTGTGTTTTAAAGCTATCAATTTGGAGTAATTGAAGTGAATTGGTTGGCTCGTAGTCCGGGTATTAAAAAAAACCCTAATTTTCGGAGATAGCTTTACAAAAATGGTTTGCTTATGTATCTCTCACCTAGTGGATTACTAATTTTGATTTAAAGTCATTTGAATTGTATTCTCATGTTTTCGGGTTAAAATGGTATTCTAAAAATGGTTGGTTTACCTCTTTAGTTGTAAAACCTAATGAGTAAGTCATTTTTGATAAAATTAACTTATAATCTATTATTCTTTCCCCGGCTTTCCAAATTAACTTGAAATGCCCCAAGTGATATGTGTTAAACTTGATTTGATTAATATTTAATCTTAAATCTTAATAGAGCAATGCTCGCGATTCTTAAGTTTTTGACACGTTTTCCAAGAAAGATCATTTGTGTCCATTTATATTTATTTAATTATAATAATTGAATTATTGATCGATAAGATAGTTTCTAACCTAGTTTCGATTTCCATCGGTGATCTAGGAAAACTTTCTTATGGATTGTTGAGCTTTTGATAGCTCTCTCTCTTTCTAAATTTGCTTAGCTAACTTTGGACTTAGGTAAGTCATTACTTACCTTTACTTATGATGGAATCTCGATGTATGTCTACTTGGAGTGGAAGGTGATGATTATGCTTATCGATTATTTAATTATGTCAAGTATATGCTATGTTCTATATGGTCATTGTATGAATGTATGAATTTGTAGCCTCAATGCAACGTGTGTAATATGACTCTTGAATATTGTATGTGTGTAAGTGTGTGAAGGGTTAAGTATGGATTGAAATTGCATGATGCCTTATGCTATATTTTATGCCATGGACTTATTCGGCATTAATGCCCCAAAAATTATTCGGCTTTAATGCCACATAAATTGGATCAACTTTAATGCCTCTGGAATTGATCGGCTTTAATGCCACTTGAATGGATTGGCTTTAATGCCACTTGGGTTAGTTCGGCTTTAACGCCACTTAGACTGGATCAGCTTTAATGCCGCTTGAAATTTATCAGCTTTAATGTTGCTTAGCTTTAATGCTACTTAAAATTGATATAATAATTGAAATTCATTGCGTTGATGGATGTGAGCTAAGTGTTGTTATGTGGGCATAACTTATGATTGGTTAAATCCTTGAATAAAATATTAATCACTTAAAGTGAAAGATCTTGAGTTGGGACTTGTATCACTCGGGGTAGTTATCCGAATTAGGTTTGGTATTCACTTGGTACCATTCCGGTGTTTTTCTATTCTGTGATCCTGGGTGCCTTACGAGGTCCGGAGAGGCCCTCTTCTACTCTATAGGTGTCTCGATATATTTCGGCCCTATAGGGGGTATGCATACTTAAGTAATTAGGTGTCCTATTTATTGGTGGTCTGGTTACATTTCTGGATTGGCCAGCCAGGGCTAGTACCATTCGAGTACTAGATTAGTTGTTACAATCTCTTCGAGTCTCCATCCTCAAGTTAATATAATAAATTGGTTGTGATCACGATGATAAAATATAATAACCAATGGATCCCATCTACCCATACATTCATATTACATTATTTTATGCTTGAAGGTTGAGTTTCATGTTCTCAACTAACATATATACATAAGCATGATATTATCTTGTTATTATATGTTCTATTGCTTTCTTCACATGGACCTTGCACTCAATGCTATCTCTTTAGGATAGTTGTGTTACTCAGTACGAGATGCGTACTGATACTACACTTTTTGTAGACGTTGTGTCGCAGATATATGATGATGATCCTACTGACTTTGAGGAGGTTCCTCACGCAGAATGATGCGGGTTTATACCCCCAGGGTTAGGGCATAGAGTTATTTCTATCCGAGGTCACACATGTTATGTGTCCTAAATTTTGGATATTGGTTTTGGACTCTTCATCTCTTTTAACCCCCTTATCGCTTTTTATATATTGTCTTATCTGGAACATGTACTCCATACTTTGTTATTATGTCTACATTATTCAAGTCTTCTGCTATTTATATCTATTTCTGTGAATTTTGATTTACTTGATGTAAAGTTTTAGCCTTGCATGTAGTATAAGAAAGGTATGGACTAGACTCGTGTTATGTGTGGCAGTAACACCTACTATATTATGCTAATGCTTCCACTTAAAAATGAAAATTTTTAGTAGTAAAATTCGGGATGTTACACCATCAAGCATGGGTGAGTGTTGATTATGGGCTGGATTAATCTTTGGAGTAGTGTGGTTGGTTTTCCCTTCAAATGCTATTGTTATCCTTATTATCCTCTAGCTATTTGTGAATTCTAGGAAAAATTATAACGTCATAGACATCTTTCCATTTTAATAAACTTTCACTCGCATTTTGGTTATGTAATAATTTATGCGTACTCTAATTATTGTATTTGTGAACCTTGATTTATGTATGGATATGAGTTGATGGAAACATTTTCTTAGCCTTAGCACTTGGTACTAGAACAGTAGGAGTTAACTGGTCTGGTACTAAGTGTGGCGGTAACATCTCTAGAATTTATAGTTTTTAAATTTGGAGGTTTTGTTTTAAAAAAAATATAGTAAATTTTGGGGTGTTACACTCCCCTCGGCCAAAAATTGAGCCGGCCAAAAGTCATTGGACATAACACAATGCCGAATTGTAAATTAGAGTGGCCTTCGAGTGATGTCCACTATACAGCTTAGGGGGACATCCTGTCTTAGGTAATTAAGGCGATTTCTTGCCAAAAATATTTAGGATCCCACATTTCGGAATCCTCGGAAAGTCGTCGACCATAAGGGGGCAGACAAAGTAATGATGAGAACCTAGACAATGACATTCGATGAGCTTTATTAGAAAGCTTAAATGTGATAAACTAGTCGGAATGATCAAAAACAAAGGAACTAAGGAACTCAAGTTTGAACCTCTTACTCGTAGGATATGAGTTGGAAAAGAAACGGTAAAGACCACTACGAGAAAGCAAATACATAACATCCTCCTTTACCCCTAGTGCCTTGAGATAATGAAATGCCCCAAAAATTTCTAATTTTAAAAATTATATTTAAATGAGGTTTTATTATGAAAATTAATTAAATAAATTATTTTTATTAAAATAAAAGGGAATTAATTAGGACTATTCAAGAAGAAAATAATAAATAATTTTTATTAGAAGAGTTTTGGTATTTTAGCTAATTAAGGATTTTATTTTGGAAATTAATTAAATAAATTATTTTGTTTAAAATAAGAAGGAGAAAATAGTTTCAAGTTCATTGGAGTTTTATATATAATTTAATTGGAGAAAATTAGGGTGTTTTGCTAATTAAAATAGAATTTATGGAAAATATTTAAAAAATCATAATTTAGCCTAGAAAAGGGATTTAAATATTATTTTATATAAATATTATTGTTTTTAAATATCCCAAATATCCTAACTAATTTAATTAACTAATCCATTATTTTTCCCTTTTCCTTTTATTTCTTCCTTTTTCTTTCTTCTTCTTCTTCTTTTCTTTTCTTTTTCCTCCCCAACCTAGGCCAGCTCGCGGCCCAGTCCCCCTTTCCTCTTTTCCTTTCCTTCGGCTAGCCCAGCCCATACGACTGCCTCCTTCCTTCTCCATCGCCGTGCTGCGTTTTGCTTCTTTTTCCCCTTGGATGCTGCATTTTATTCCCCTTTCTTAATGATCGTGCTCGATTGCCCGGTTCCCTTTCCTCCTTTTCTTTTCTCCCCAAACCGCTGGTCCGCCCCCACCTTTCTTTCTTCTTCTTCCTCCTTCTCCCCTTTGACGTCGTCGATGCCTATAACTCTGTTGCCCCAGCCTTGGATTTTTGCCATCGTCTCCTCTCTCTTCCCTGCTAAACCGTCGACCTTTTCACCCAACCAAATCTCCCCTATTCTCACGTGATTCCCTTCTTTTCTACGCAACCATCCCCTGCCCCATTAAATTTTGCCAGCCAAAATGATGCTGCCAGTGAGCCCGAACCAACCTATCCTATTCCCATGCTGACCCACAGAACCCTACCCTCTCATGTACACTCTACAAATACCCCCATAATAGTCCTGTATCGAGCCTTTGATTTCTTACCCATAAATCATCCCTTGTTGTCGTCGCTCCTCTAGACACCTAGTCCATCTCCGTCAGCTAATTTTGCTGCCCTCTCTACCCACCAAACTCATCCTTGCACCTTCCTCTAACTAACTACACCTCCCATATCCCTCGATTCTTCCTAAGTAGCCTTCCCGATCAACCCATTCTTCCACCTCCACCGCCCTTTGAACCACCCTTAGCCACCTCTTCCGCCTTTCCCGCCGCTTCGTTCACCTTCCATTCTGTTCTGCAGACCCTCCTCTACCTTCCCCTACCTTTCTTTTCCTCTCCCTCCCTCTCCTTCTCTCCTTCTCTTCTTCTTCCTCTTTTGGCCACTACCACTGTCGTCGTGCGCCGCCACCCTCATTCAACTCCTCTCCCTCTAGGTAGTCAACCCCCACCTTCATTCTCCCTATTTTTTTTCCAGCATCCAACTTTTCCCCTTTTCTTCTCTTTTTCCAGCCACTCCCACCGCCGCTGCGCACTACCGCCGGTGCCGCCTATCACCACCAGCCTAAGGTTGAACCCTAAACCCCCTAAACCATTTTTCACTATTTATACAAGCTTTAATTTATTTTATTTCATTTATTTGAATATATATACTATTGCTGCTGTTATTATTATTATTATTATTATTTTTTTATTATTAATGTTTTTATTATTATTTCTATTAAGGACTGAAGCCCTATTATATTTTTATTTTGATTTTATTATTATTATTATTATTGTTATTATCTTTATTATTAATATTAATATGTTGTTATTATTATTATTATTATTATTATTATTATTCCATTATTATTATTATTATTGTTGTTGTTGTTGTTGTTGTTGGTATTATTATTCTATATAGAGCTGAAACCCTATTGTGCCTATTTTGAATTATAGTAGTAATATTATAGATATCAAGTCTTATTATTATTAATATTATTAATATTTTATCAATAGCATTTATTATTCTTATTAGTGTTGTTATTATTATTATTTAATAAGTTTATTATTATTATTCAATGTGGGGTAGAAACCCTACTTCATTTTATCTTCAAATATTATCCTTACTATTACTACTATTATGATTATTATCATTTTTGTAATATTATAATGGTTTTTATCATTATTATTATTATTACTATTTCATTATTATTATTACTAAATTTTGTTATAATTTTTACTAATGTTATTATTAGTATTATTTTGATAAAGGGGTCGAAGCCTTTATTTCACTTTGTTTTTGAGTAATGCCCTTTTTATTATTGTTACTACTATTATTATTCTTGTTAATATTAACATTGATATTATTTTTAATATTTTTCTATTATTATTTTAGTATTTTATCAAAAGCCTAGTCTTAGAATAAGTTAATAATTAATAACATTTTTTGTAGGAGGGAATCTAATTTTAGTTTTTTCTTCATATAGGTAAGACTAGTCAAAGCCTTAAGGAGGCGTAGGAGCGTGCTTCAAGACCGGTGTCGTTTTAGGTAAGGGTATTACTAAGGCCTATTGTGTGTTGATGTGCATTATATACTTTGTATGATATGCATCCTATGTTTATTATTGTAATTATCTCGTATGTGGTATGATGTGGAATTGAAGTATGATTCTGTGTTATTATATGGCATGTGTACTATGTGTATGTGATGATATGTATTGTGACCTTGTAAGACATGCATGTGAGGATGTTAATATAGTTTGTGTGGGGGAAAGAATGAAAAAGGAGGATGGGGAAAGAAGTTGACTAAAGGGGAAATGAGTTGACCTAAGTATTTTAATGATCCATGAGTGGAAGAATAAAATGTGGAATTTAGGGTTTCATATGAGAGAATCTAATTTGTGGTTTTGTATGGGAGAATCTAATTGATGGATTTATATGGGAGAATCTAATTTATGGTGTTATATGGGAGAATCTAATTTAGGGTTTGGTATGGATGAATCTTTAGTTTTATATGGTTTGAATTTAGGGCTTGGTAAGCATGCATCTTTGGTTTTATATGGATTGAATTTAGGGTTCGGTAAGGATGAATCTTTGGTTTTGTGTGGATTGAATTTAGGGTTTTGTATAAGAAAAAGGAAAGAAAAGAAATGAAAGGAAGAAAACTGATCGGGCAACGGTAAAAAAAAAAACAAGATACAACACAACTTGCTTGGCCGCTGAAGGAGAAGAGAAAAGAAAAGAGTTTGGGTCGTAGAACAGGTCTAGGTTGGAGGAGGGGAGGAAGAAAAGAAAAGAAAAGAAAAGAAAAGAAAAAGGAAAGAAAAGAAAGAAAGAAAAAAGGAAAAAGGAAACAGCAAAATAGGTGGATTGGGATAATTAAATTAATTTGGATAGTTGGGTTTTTTAAAATTATTAATATTTAAATAAAATAATATTTAATTCCCTTTTTAGGCTAATTTAGGATTTTAAAAAGATTTTTTCTAAATTCCATTTGAATTAGCAAAACACTCAAATTTTTCCTCAATAAAATATTTATAAATTCTTCTTAATTTACCCTAATTAATTTCCTTTTATTTTAATAAAAATAATTTATTAATTTATTCTCATAATAAATCCTTAAATAGCTATACTTCTTAAAATTTGGTTTGGGGGCATTTCATTTTGTCTCTACCTTGGGTGCAAATTTTCCATACAAGATGAGCCATACAATTCTTTTCCAATCGTGGTCACAACACCTAATTTTTTGCATAAGCATGATCCTCTCCGAGCATGGAAACATAAGTAGCTACTTTTTCATCACCTTCATGGCCTCATTAAACATTTGTCTAGTGGATCTTCTACGATCAAATCAGCAAGATCTTCTTGAATCATCCTGCCCATCGTACTGATCCTACAATAAGTATCATCAATTAATGGAAATTTCACTATGGTAGGTAAGTCAAAATCTAATTTCTTTTCCCCAATTTTGATGGAGAGTTTTCCATTCTTCACATCTTCCTCTATTTCTAAAATGACGAAATCAACTAGAATGTAAAACTTACCGACCTGGATAGGTATATCTTCTAATATACCTACTGGGTGTTTTACCGGCCAATATGCTAGTTGAAGGTAGATGGTGGTAGGCTTCAAATCTCCCATATGCAGCTTCATACAAATAGAGAGAGGCATTAGACTAACACTAGCTCCAAGATCACAAAGTGCATGATTAATGGACATTTCACCTATAGTGCAGGGAATAGAGAATGAACTAAGATCTTTAAGCTTAGGTGGAATCTTGTTTTGAATAATATCACTATATTCCTACATTAGTGCTATGATCTCATACTCTTCTAACCGTCTATTATTGGAGAGGATTTATTTAAAAAATTTGGCATAGGTAGTCATTTGTGATATGGCTTCCACAAATTGAATATTGCTTTGCAATTTCTTTAGAATTTCTACAGACCTTCCAAATTATTTTTCTAATCTCACTTTTGCTTGTTGTTGAGGGAAAGGTAGGGGAGGTTTATATGGTGGCGGAGGGACATACTTTTCTACCTTGGTATCTTTCCCTATGATGGTCTCACTCTCAATCTATGTGTCTTCTTTTGTGGTTCAACTTCCTCTTCGACTCCTCTACTTCCTTCTTCTATTTCCTTCCGTAAAATAGGGCCCTCTAAATCTTTTCCACTTCGAACGGCTATAGCATTAACAGATCCCTTAGGATTTATCTCTGACTGTCTGGGAAGCATTCTAGTGGGTCGAGAGGAAAATCCTGATTGTTGAGCCACTTGGATGATTTGATTTTCTAGCATTTTATTGTGGTTGGATAGGGGTTCAATCTTGAGATTAAGCTTTTGACCAAATTCTTCAAATCCTCAATTTGTTTATTTTGTGAGGCTATGAAATGCTCCATCATCAACTCAAGATTTGACTTGGGGGAAGATAGGAATAGTGGTCTAAGGTTTTGGAAATCAGGGGGCCTAAAATTTGATTGAGGGATGGGGTTCTAAGGTGGGATCTTGTAAGATAGGTTTGGATGGTTTCACCATCAAGGGTTTTAGGTGGGGGAAAAAGGATCTCCCTTTTGGTTGAAGTTATTAACATAGTTAACATGGTCCACTAGGGTTGCTTCAAGGGGTGGAGGAGTAACCGATTAACATTCCACTAATGAATGTCCTGTAATGCCACAAATCTCACAAACAGTAGGGGGTTGTTAATGCATTAACACTTAGTTTATCAATTTTCTAAAATAATGCATCAAGTTGTGAAGAAAGATGATCTAGAGCATCAATGTCATACCTGCTACTTTTCTTGGCTGCAGAATGCTCATCTGACCATTGGTAATGATTCTGAGCCATATTTTCAATTAGTTGCTTGGATTCTGTTATACTTTTATTCATGAGGGTGCCTCCTACTGCTGCATCCAAAGTCAACCTGGTGTTGTAATGTAAGCCATTATAAAACGTATGGACCAGTAACTATTCTTCGAACCCTTGATGTGGGCACATTCTTAACATGTCTTTGTAGCGCTCCCATGCATCATAGAGTGATTCACCATCCTTTTGGCTGAAGCTCATAATCAGGTTCCTCAATTGGATTGTTTTAGCTTGTGGGAAGTATTTATTGAGGAAGGCTCGAGAAAGCTAATAGCAAGTGGTAATGGACCCAGGGGGAAGTGATTGCAACCAGGCCCTTGCTTTGTCCCGCAATGAGAACATAAATAAAGGAAGCTTGATCGTGTCATCCGACACTCCGTTCATCTTCAAGGTGTCACAATACTCGAGGAAAATAGAAATGTGTAAGCTAGGGTCCTCTTTTAGGCTACCATTGAATTGATTCTGCTAAACTATATTGAGCAACGTAGATTTGAGTTTGAAATTGTTGGCAACTACATTAGGCTTCCGGAGGTTCAATTGCGTCCCGTATGAATTTGGAGATGCAAACAATTTTAAGAGAGCAATGCTGCTTCTTGTCTACGTCAGTGTCAGCCATGGTTTCTGAACTCGCACTTGCTTTTATCTCAATTATCCACCTCTGCGAACCCAATTAACGTTTGTTCGATCTCAGGATCAAGATCTTTTAGGGGCCCATGTTGAAAGGATCATTGCATAAAAGGTTCCTAAAAGTTAATACAGCAAACAATCAACCAGTGAAGATAAAGAATAGAAGGTAATTAAAGGATCTAATCTAGCTATATTAACAAAGTACAGAATACCGATTAGCCAAAGTCCGCGACAATGACGCCAAATACTTGTTGTACTATTTCCGCAAGCACATGGATTTGTTATAGTATTTCAAGGTCGTATCCATAGGGACTTCATAATTGATTACACTTCTTTACTATTTTAACTATCTAAATCTACAAAAAGTAGAGGTATGCATTCAGATGAAAAGAACAATTACAAAAAGCATTCTAACTTGGAGATACTAAACAATAGGAATAAAACCTAGGATTGAACTTCGGTCTCTGGATTAATAATCAATAATGAAACAATATTTATGTCTCAGATTAATTCACTAACTGTGGACAATTGGTAAAATCGTATTCGTTAGCCTATTTTAAGGTCTAATAACGTATTTAATCTAATTTTCCGACTACTTTGGTGACTCACAAACTAAATTAAACCCATTAAGCATCACCAATTATAGAGTCCTTAAGAATTGAACATCTACTTTCGTAATTGCTTAAATTCCCATATATATACTAATTTTCATTAATAATCTCAGCCTTTTAGTTGTAGATTATATCTATGGAGGTCATATTTTGGCAAATCCACTTTACAACAACCAAATCTAGCATATATAACAATATCAATGAATCAATTATATGAAATAATATTTTATTTCATCATATCGATTACTAAAACAATACCTAAGTCCAATCCTAGAAAAGAGACTACTCACTCATACTTGCAAATAAAATGAATGAAATAAATGACATGATGAGCAATAACAATGCAATAGATAAAGAAAAAAAGAATTGGATTGAAATTATCATAATCCAAAAGAGTGCAATGTTGATTCGAACTAACCGTCACAAATTACACAGTTGAATCTTCTGAACAATTAAAACTAAAGAAACAAGCTATTACAAGAAGCTATACTCGGTAATGAGGGGTGTCAGAATCTTCCAAAACATCCTCTCTCTCTCCCTAAGAAGTCCCCAAAGTGTGCCACGAAATTCCCCATCACGACGGCCATGTTGCACACGAAGATCGTGGAAAGGAACGCTACTGCACGACCGTGCGACCATTGTAAGGTTTGACCGTGCAGTTTCTCAACTCTCGCCAATTTGGAAATTCCAATAATGCACGGCCTCGCCATGCAATATTTTTAGGTTCAACTTTTCAACTTAGAATTTTACACGGCCGTGCAAGTCTAGCACGGGCTAACCATACGATTATGTTTTCTTCTGTAAATGCATGGGAGTGCTGCATGGCTGTGTAGCTGGGTGTGCGGCCGACCATGTACTCCCATTTTAAGTCTTCTTAGGGATATCTTGGCATATCTTTTGGCTCTCATAGCTTTGATGCACCTTCATAAGCATGTTGGGTTGAAGCACTCTCCTCCCAAGTTTTCCTTACTAGATCCTTAACTCCAAATATAACCAATTCTTTCTCGGTCTTGGTGTTTTTGTAGGAAATCCTAAAACACAAGGCTCAAAAAAATGGTAGTGCAAATAATAGGCCAAAAACATAGCAAAATATGTAAAAGATATTAAATGAAATCCCAAAGCTAAGGTAAAAATATGGTAAAAATTCACTTTATCAAGTAGTGGCTGTGGTGGTGTGCAAGCCAAAAAGAGGGGAATGAAGGAGGAATAAGGAGAAGAAAAGAACAATGAATAAAGGAAAAAGAATATGGGGTGCTCGGGAAGTGTTTTGGACACAAAAATGAGCAAAATGGAGGCAAACCAAAGAGGGAGAAAGGAGAGTGTGTAGTGTATGTATATAAATAAATACATACATATATATATATATATATATATATATATATATGACATAAGAGAAGAAAAGAAAATGAAGAGGGTATAGGGGGAGGCATAAGGGGTGGTAGAGAAGAGTAGGGAGGGAAGTCATTGAGGAATGGTGGAGTGTTGGGGTGAAAATGTAGGTGATGGTGATGGTGAGTGCGTATATTGTGTAAGGATAAGAAGATGAAGATGATGATGATGATGAAGCGGCGGGGTGTGCGCATGGTGAGTGTGTATGTCTATAGAGGTGAAAGAAGAATAAGATGATGATGATGATGATGATGATGAAAGGTGATGGGTGATGGATGGCTACAGAAGATGATTGGTGATGGTGCAAGTGGGGAAGGTAAGACAAGTTGCAGCAATTTCAATTGTTGTGGCTTGGACTGACGAAGAACGGAGAATAAAGAAAAGAAAAGGAAGAAGTGGAAGGTTGGGAATTAGTTTAGATGATTCTATATTAGCTATAAATAATTAGGATTAGTTAAAATTTTAGAGGGTTTTGATTTTGGTTTACAAATCACGATTTATTTGAGTCAAGGTTTTGAATTCGGTTAAAGTTTTGAGATTATGAAATTAGGTTAAGGCAAAAACAAGATTTTTGGAGATTAGAATTAAATTAGGGTGCTAATAACACAAGATTAGGCTAAATAAATTTTTGGGGTATCATAGTTTTAATAAGAGCAAATGAAGTAATTGGTAGCCTAAAAGTACCTTCAATATTTTTTATTTTTTACATAAGTATCTAAGAATATTTATTAAGATGACTAAAAAAATTATGTTTAATATTAAAAATTAATTTATATGTTGGAATTCAATACACTACCTATACTAATTAAAAATAATAATCATCAGCATAACATGCATCTAGACAATGGCTAAAGAATTGAATATTTTTTTCTCATTAAAAATAGAAAGACCTCCCCTCCTCCCTTCTACTTTTCTTGTATAATCTGTTTATTTTTTAGGCTCTTCTACCTACTTTTCCCCAAATAAGGTTAATGTCATTAGCTACTAACTTATATTGGCTCCTTAGAAGAATCCCCCATTGTTTCAAACTAATTACAAAAAACAACCTATTTTTGTTGATCAAATACTAAAATAGCCCTTTCAGCTATACAATGACCAAAATAGCCCTCCGTTAGTAAATACATTAGGGTGTAGTAAAACATACCTGATCATCATGTGTATTTCATTTAAATCAATCAAACTACCAAGATTTTGCATGGCGAATTTAAGATATAAATGCCCAATGATCAAGTTTGTTTTATAAGTATACATGCTTGATAGTTAGACATATATGTTGAGCTCTAAATAATTTAATTTAATTTAATTTACTCTAGCATAATTTTAACATATTAAATATAAACCAAAATTAGGACACGTTATACACACACACATACATATATAATAACCCCATTTTTTACTATCAAAACATGTATTTAAAATATTTATGGAAGCATAAAATACCTAGAAAAAATGGAGTGTTACCGTCGTATCTGACATAGGATAGACGTCCACTGCCTTCTCCATATCAGATACAAGGCTAAACCATTCAAATACTTAAAATAACATAGCTCACAAAATAACATTTTAATTAAACAACTCCAAAGGTGTTTACCCTAGAGGACCTTCACGGGTTCCAATCAAATTATTACAAAATACAAGTGAAAAAAGTACGAGGCTACAAAAATCATAATTTAGGGCATAATACCCAAATAAAAACCATATTCTACCACAAACCCCACCGAAACCTTTCAGATGTCCTTACTCACAAGCCCTAACCCAATTTAGGAAGGCTCTTTACTGGCCATCCCCAAAGACCTGCATATAGTCCTCTACTCGTGGGAATGAGTAGATGACCGAGTAAACTAGCACATTAGTATGCTACGTACTTATTCGGCTAAGTTGCTCGCTCAATGTACACAAGTATGCCAACATACCATATAGGAAGATGGATTACAATATGCATCATGATCTGATTATATATAAAGGTAAGAGTGTATAAGACATGCCATCATATACTATTCCAACACAGTAGAATAGATCATTCTTAGATTCACAACTTTTTAACATAAACACTTACATATGTAATCGTAAAGAGTATTCAAGCAACCCCTAGGGTTATTCCTAATTTTCCAATTTCTTAGGACATGCCATTCGTTTATCCATGTAAGAGATAGTCCAATCACTCAATCAATGTTCCATTCCATAACCAATTAGTCAATGCATAAACCAGCTTTATTCATTTTGGTCAATCATATCATTACTTCCATTTCTTATCCAATCATCAATCTTTCACTTGGTTACCACTCATAATTATCAATAAGTATTTACAATCCATATTTTATTATTATCAAGTGATGGATTGTGCACCATCCAATGGTCTCACATATCATGGAAGCTTATCCAATAAGGGAAATAAATTCTAGGCCAAAGCCAATCACCAAGTGGACATAAGTCCATGTAGAATTCAATCACTAGTTCACCACAATGGACATCAGTCTAGGCCAAAGCCAACCACCTAGGTAACCAGACCCTTTAGTATCAATAACCTCTATTATATATTTACATCATTAGTTTCTAGAGTGGGTAAGGCACCAGGACCTCTCAGGATCCTGCCAGAAGGCAAATCCTAAAGGCACCAAAAATGACTAAAGGCATACTAACCCCTAGTAAGTAACCAAGGATCGGGTAACCTAGTGTAATACCCAAAAAATTTGCTTAACTTAACCCCGCATCTTTAGCCATAATTTGATTCTAATCTCTATAAATCTTATTTTTAGCCTTAACCAAATTTCTTAATCCCAAAACTTTAACCGAAAACCAAAACCTTGAATCTGATAAAATGAAATTCGTAAACTGAAACAAAAATCTGCTAAAATATTCGCTAATCTAAATCTTTTTGCTAATCCCAAAACTCCTAATCTAATCCAAATTCCCTAACCTTTCTCTCTTTTCCTTTTCTTTCTCCTTTTCTTTTCTTCATTTCTTCTCTTCTCTTCCTTTTTCTTTTCTCTTCTTTTCTCATCTTCTGTACACCAAAATTTTCTTTAGCGTGCGAAGTTTAGGTTCTTCTACATCCCCTCCACTTGCCTCCCTCATGCCCTCTCACCACCCCTTCCATCCCTGCCACTCCCTCATGCTACCTCCCTTCTTCTTCTTCTTCTTCTTCATCATCATCATCATCTTCTTCTTCTTCTTCCCTTCTCCTTGCTAGCTACCCTGTTTTTCTATAGCCATCACCCTGCCAACCCTGCCGCCCTTCTTCTTGCTTCTTCTCCCTGCCTTCTCCTCCTGTGCACATTTTCATCTTCATCATCACCCCCTCGTGCCTCTGCTTGACTCCCATCCATCTCAACCATCACCATCCCCTTAACCTTTTCTTTCTTCTTTCTTCTTTTTCTTGGCAGAATTTTCATCATCATCGTTGTCGTCACTTCTATGAATTTTTCTCCTTTTAGCATGCCACCTACTAGTATAAATACCCCTCCAAACCTCCATTTTATTATCATTTATTAGCTCCCTGACCATCTCCTCTTCTTCCTTCACCTTTCCCCTTCTTCTTCCACCTTCTTCCTTATTTTCAACATCTACACCAACCAATCTACCACTAAGCACCACCCAAGCCACCACTAGCCGCCCTTTGGCCAGTGGACTGACTACCAAGGTTGCCCTAACCTTCCCCATCACTATTGCCAGCCATCGCCACCAACATCCACCTATTTTCCCTTCTATTTCCCTTCATTCATCATTGAGTTTCAGAGTGCACAACCTATGCATAGCCTGTTATACGGCTTAAAAACACTCAGATACCCTATTACACAGTCGTCAACCCTTGCACCATCTAGCCTTGCATCATTTTTTCTCTCGGCCAATGCTACATAGTCATGCAATTATTATTATTTTAAATAATAAAATGTATATTACCAAGTAGAATTACAAATGAAGTTGTAGAATTTATCCACCCTCCCATTCATACTACCAAACTTATCCCTCCTACTAGAATGGATACAAATAGAAGACATATTCAAAGCAATCCTATGAGCTACCCCTTTCAAATCCCAAAGTTTATTAAAAAAAATACAACCATTCCTAGCTTTCCAAATTTCATAGAAAGCTACGGCATAAAAACTAGAATAGAATTGAGTTTTAATAGCCCTTCTACTTCTACCTCTGGAAAAGGAAATGAAGAAACCCTCACAAGAGTTGTGTCTCCTCCTAATTCCACAAACTTTACCAATATTAGACCACACCTTCTTCAGTTCAACACAACTACATAATAAATGAGCAATAGTTTCATCCTGAGTGCAGAAACAACATTTCAGATTGATGGCAAGAAGAAGGTTGCTTAACTTATCCTTAGTAGGGAGCTTGGAATATGCAGCCAACCAGAAGATAAACTTATGTTTAGGAGCTGCAATACTTGACCAAACAGCTCTCCACCATGCAACCTGAGGAGCTGAGTATTGAAACGCATCATACACCTCTGCAATATGATAATTTTTATCCCTTTTCCACTATTGGAACATAAGTAATAGTCTAGGCCTTAAAGAAAAAAATTTGTGTAGAAGCTCTAAAGCAGTGCAAGGCAGGCTGCAAAAGGCCACATCTTGCCTTTTAATGTAATATGCATGGACCCATTTAATCCAAAGAGCATTCATTTCCTGAGAGATATACTATAACAACTTCCCCACAACTACCTCATTCTAGGAAAAGAGGTCCAACAGTCCTAACCCCCTTTCCTTCTTAGGAAGACAAATAACTTTCCATGCTACTAAAGCTATCTTAGAATGAGAGGCTTTCCCTGACTAAAGAAAAGACATGCATAAATCCACTACCTTATGGATAATCTTCTTAGGAAGAAGGAATATCTGACTCCAGTAGTTAGTTATGCCAAAAATGATAGATTTTAACAATTGTAATCTTCTAGCATAGGATAGGAGTTTATTTGCCCAATGATGCAGCCTGCCTAAGATTTTATGAATCAACTCCATCATATCAGCTGCTTTGAGCTTGGATGCATCCAGAGGGACCCCTAAGTATTTAAAGGGAAAAGAACCCTCTTGAAAATGAAGGAGGGAAATAATAGAATTCTTTAAATCCTGACCTATACCACCCAAAAACACCTTACTTTTACCAGGGCTAACATGAAGACCAGAACAAGCTGAGAAATTAGCTAAAACATCATTAACAGCCTTTACAGAAGACACAGAAGCCTTGCAGAACACCAAGAGGTCATCAGCAAAACTAAGGTTGATAATCCCCAATTGCCTACATTTGGGATGTCCTTGAAATACTTTCCTGCCCCATAATGATTGGAACTGTCTGCTAAGATACTCCATCACAATAACAAACAAAAATGATGACAGAGGATCTCCCTACCTAAGCCCTTTTTTCCCTTTAAAAGGAGGTTGAATAATATCATTTAAAGACAAACAATCAGAAACACAAGCCATGATCATCTTGACAAAATGCACAGAAAAGTGCAGCCCCATCATGACTTTCTCCAAGAAGATCTAGTCAACAAAATCATAAGTTTCCTCATATCTACCTTGATCATACATCTAGGGGAAATGTGCTTCCTATTATACATATGCAGCAATTCATGAGCTAATAGGAAATTATCCCCAATCCTTCTTCCTTTCACAAAACCTGACTGAGAGGGGTGAATAATGGAAGGTAGGACATTTTGTAACCTTCCAGCTAAAACCTTTGCCAACACCTTATAAACCACATTGCAACAAGCAATGGGTCTAAAATCAGCCGGCTCAATTGCATTCTTAGATTTTAGGATAAGCACAAGCTTAGAATGCCCTATGAAGGAAGGAACAATAGCAGACTGAAAAAATCTTCTTACCACCATCCATAGATCTTCCCCTACCATATTCCAAGCAGCCTTATAGAAACCTGCAATGAACCCATTAGGCCCGGGGGCTTTGTAATTTCCAATGGACCATAATGCATCTTTTACCTCACCCACAAAAATGGGTCTTAACAATTCATGCTAATGATGAAGAGGTAAACCTGGACCCAACTTCATAACATCTTCAGATACATTGCTTGAAGCCAAACCCCTTTTACCCAGTAAGTTAGTGTAGAAAGTCACAAAAGCATTAGCAATTTCTTCACTATCAGAACAGTATATACCAGTACTAAGCTTAATCTTCCTTATAATATTTTGTTTCTGTCGAGCTTTCATAATAGAGAAAAAGAAATGGGAATTAGAATCCCCCAATTGCAACCATTTGATACCTGATTTCTACTTTAGAAAGTTTTCTTCACAACTTCCATAGAATTCATATTGCTGCAGACTTGTTTTCTCATCTTGCTGCAAAGAGAGACTGGATGGATGTTGTGCCAAAGCTTCTTAGCTTCTTTTCAACTGATCTCTGGCCATTTGAACTTTGGAAGAAATTCCTCCAAACTTTTCTTTATTAAAGGACTTTAGCTTAACCATAACCTCCTTTAAGTTGACCTGAAAATTTTTATAGATATTAGCTTCAGAAGAAATCTTCCAAATACCAGCCACCAAAGGAAGAAAACATGGATCAAGGGTCTACATACAATAAAATTTATAATGGCCCTTAAATTGGGGACTATTTTCATTCAAGGAAATCAATGAAGGACTATGATCAGAGAATAAAGTCTCCTTAAATTGAGCATATGATAAGGGAAACTTAGAAGACCAGGGTAAATTAACCATAACCCTATCCAACTTAGCCATAATTAAATTATCCCCCGAGCTTCTATTGGACCAAGTAAACTTCAACCCTGCGAAAGCAAGATCATGAAGCAATAAAGAGTTACAACACTCTAAAGCTTTAGTGAAATTAGAGATGTTAATGGCATTGCCTTGAAATTTCTCTAAAAGTTGAAATACTACATTAAAATCACCCATCACAATCCAAGGATCATTCTCAACCTTATAGTCCTGCAAATTTTGCCAGAGATTCCTTCTATTAACCCCAATATTAAAACCATAAACAATGGAAGCAAATAAGGACACACTGGAATGAACAACAAAGACAAAAACATGCAAAACTTGCTCACTGCATGAAATTAGCTGAACATCCCAAATCCCTCGATCCCAAAGACACCAAATTCTCCTATTGGAGTGAGAAACATAATTATCAAGTCTACATCATTGATTACCAATCTTTACACAAATATCATTAGCTTTAGCACTTTTAACTCTAGTCTCCAACAATCCTACAAAAGAATTTTTATGCACAGATAACCAATGCTTTAATTCCTTTTGTTTTTAGGACTTATTCAGTCCCCTAACATTCCAAACCCCTAACATGAGAAACATGTTTTGGAAAATGAGGCTGGCTAGGATCAAGACCCTAATCTATCATACTATCATCCTGTAAGATGTGATCATCAGCATTAGAACTCGAGCATGCATATCTATTACCTAAGTCAGTTATGCCCAATTTCTCCTTACCCTTTGAAGAAACCCTCTGCTACCTAGAACCTCCTCCAGGAGTTATAGGACTTACCTCTCCTGAAATATTGGCAACTCTTTGAGCCTCCCCACTTGCCTATGGAAAAAGGCTATGCTCATGCCTTGACTTGTCCACCTCCTTTTCAAACCTTTTCTCACTTCTCTGAGGCTCTAACTGTCCCTGAGACACCTTCCTCCAATGTTGAGCTACCTG
This sequence comes from Tamarix chinensis, assembly GCA_030549775.1. Classification (NCBI taxonomy): domain Eukaryota; kingdom Viridiplantae; phylum Streptophyta; class Magnoliopsida; order Caryophyllales; family Tamaricaceae; genus Tamarix; species Tamarix chinensis. Next base: position 43,510,602 of record CM060172.1, read on the forward strand.
GCCAGCTCTTATAAGCCCCTTAGAATTTAGAACATTCCCTGAAGATGGCCCTGTAGTCTGCACAGATGGTTTGGCCATCTTCCTACATTTCTTAGAGAATGACCAGCTTTATGACATATGTTACATAATGCAGGCCTCCATTCATAAATAATCTTTTGTGTCAAGACATCCCCTTCAAGATCAACAAGCTCCACAGATTCAATAAGCTTTTTAGACACATCAACTTCAACTAACATACGAGCATAAGATATTCTCTCACCTATTGAGGTTATACCATCCAAAAAAAGTGGTCTCTCTATTGCACTCCCAATTCTGCTCAAAGAATCAACATCCCAATAATCCAAAGGCAAATTCATAAGCTTTACCCATAATGGTATAAATTGGAATTTTTCCTTAGAAAACTGAAACCACCTATGCCACTCTTTGAGGATGAAATACATGTTAAAGAAGGACCAATAAGGCTTGATGAGAACCCAATCTTTATCTTCTTTAGAGTCAAATTTAAAGACAACAAACCCCTGATCATGCAACAACACCTTGGGTTCTTTCACACAGGACCGGTTTCATTTTACATATCCTACCATTTGGGGCAAAGAGGGTCGAAACCCAATCACATAAAAAATTATAGCCCATTGCCAATAGTTACAATTATTATCCATCATATCCTTCTGCAAAGAAAATTGTATTTTATCCCCTACCATCACAGGAGGGACATAACTCACACTACCCCAAAAAGCAGCTTTAATAACGGTTATTTTATAGTTTTAATAAGGTTTTCAACCGTTATTAAAATGCCCATTATTAAATCTTTAATAACGGTTCATAACCGTTATCAAAAATATAAAAAAACCCGCCAATATGAGCATAAAATGCATGTTTAATAACGGTTTTTAAGAAAAACCGTTGTTAAAAAAGAGGGTTTTAATAACGGTTATAAAAAAACTGTTGTTAAAACATCATCCAACTACACTTTCTGACATTATTTAGGCATTTATTAAACCCTAATACGTATTAAAGGAGCATAAATTTGAGATTAAATGTACATTTTTAATAACAGTTCTGATGAAAACCGTTATTAAAAACTGGAGTTTTAATAATGGTTTTAGAAGAACCGTTAGGCTTTAATAACGATTTTCATAAGAACCGTTATTAAAACAAGGTTTTAATAACGGTTTTCATAAGAACCATTGTTAAAACTCCAGTTTTTTTTTTTAGTTTTTGCAGTTTTGTTCCTGCCCACATACACAGTTGTATGTTCAAATAATTACCAAATCTGCATTGTAAAACAACATCAATTGATAACAAATCTGCAATCACACCATAATTTCAATGAATCCCTTGTTAATATGCATGTCTAAATACACCGGATATATATACTCAAGAATCAAAATTAGTAGGCATACCACAACTTGGTAGCTCTACACCCCAAAGTAAAATGTTCATAAATCTAGCTTAGAAGACTTAAAGACATAGACAAAATACAAACCTGAACATGCATGTAGAATATATAGATCTCTACCTAATACCGAATGAATGAGTGCACGTGCTTGGCCCATTGCTCTCTCACTTCATCAGTGTCTTCAACATTGTATTGTTGGCCTTGTGTATAATCATCGGTGAAAAACTACAAATCCCAAGTTTTGATTAATATACAGTTAGCACTTACGTTAAGTACCAAACATATATGTCATGATTCATTAATGGAAAAATATCGAAGAGAAAACATACATGGCTTGGATCTATGTTGACCGATCTATTTTGGACTATCATATCCATTTCTCTACATACATAGTATCCACAATATTTGTCATTTTGCTATTGTGGACACTATCAAATGAATTCAGTTAGCTCTCTAACTATTAGATATTAATTTTAATTAAAATAAAATACGAAATAGTTGCCTTCCTACTTACTATGACAGGCTCGTATTGAACATTCTTTGGGTCTAGGACACCATTCCCACCTCTCCTTTGATACGCTATCCGTAGTACCCTAATAAATAGAGTTGGATACACAATATTGTAAGTACGCATATATACCTCAAATAATGAAAGCTAGGTGAATATATGTATAAATAAGCTAATGAAGTAAGAAGTGAAAAGTATACTAACATGTTAATAAATTCCTTCCCACCACGACGAGCGACTTCAAAAGGCACTTCATAGGTTCAAAGGGAATCAAACACATAGACTTTATTAAGATCAGGTCGGACGGCATACAAAACCCAATGTTCAGTTGCGAGGTGAGGAATGAGATAGAGCATGTTGTGTCCCTCAATCAAAATGTGATCTGCTAAATAGTTTATGTGCCTACCATCTCTTATTGTACTACCGTCAGCTATGTAGTATGGGCACACAAACACAATAGAGGACAGCATTCCCTCCATCGCAGCTCGAGTAGCTACCAACCTATGGACGACAAAAACAATGCATATTTGTTAATAACTAATAACTCATATAAGAGGTCATAAAAATTCCAATTGTATAAGTTAAGAGTACTAAAATCTCAAAATAAAATAATACTTACATGACATAGACGGTGACACTTATGGTTGACATCCATTCTTGATTATAAATGTTGCTTATATCAGCTGTTGATACCATGGAAGTAGCATCGTCCCTCCCAACATACTCAGGACGACAATCAATGAAAATATAATTGTCCCTGAGGTAGTTTTGGGCATAAAAATATAATAAAGCTAATGCTGGTGGAGGTTGGCTTTGCTGATCTGAAGAAGGAATCTTTTGTGGGGCAACTAATTTTTTAGATTTAGCTCTCTTTCCTTTAGCAGCGCCCTGTTTTGTGTTACTCGTTCTGCTAGTACCTCTCTTGGTTTTACTAGTAGAAGCAGTCTTCTTTTTTGATTCCTTAATTGATAATATTAAACAAAATATATATTGAGCATATAAATATATATATGAAAAAGGTATGAATAGTGTAACTACTAAACAAGGTCTAATGAAGATGTCAAATGTCAATACCTCTTCAGTAGTGAGACGTATTTGATCCGCAGGCCAAGCCACGAAGCTTCCATGAGCTTCTAGTACTGTGGTTGCCTCATCGCCCTCTTTATAACAAGGCAAGTGTGCACTACCAATTATTGGAGTGTCAATACTCACCGGCCTTGTATTTAGGGCTAAATTGTACCCGTGGATTGTCTGCGTTTCGGTACTGTGACTGATGCGGACCCTTCCTTTCGCCAAAATTGTTGAAAGGTCATTCGCTTATAAGTCACATTTATACAAACCCTAAACAAAAATATTACACATTATTAATAATTTATTACACCGAATACATTTAATAACAATTCATAGTTTGTAATGCTTACCTCGGGAAGAGTAGAAAGAAATGCATCAGCTTCACAACTATCTCTGACGCTACTTACATTAGGTATGTGAAGCTGATCATGGTCTACTGAATCGGATGTCATATACCCTTGAGATTTAATAAATGACAACTCTTGCTCCATTGTTGCCATCCGTTCAAATGCCATGTTCAATTTTTGGGTGAGGATGGCGACTTGCTCATTAGTGCCACGAGAACCACGAGATCGTCCACATATGCTCGTTCTCGTAACACCCAATCCAAGGCCCCTGTGTCTTCTAAAGTGTTCTACAATTCCTATAGCCTGGGACACAATGCAATATTGGTCCACCTCCTCACCTTCTGACGTTTCAAGTTCATCCTGTAAATTTACCTTATAGGAATAAGCATAATATAATAGTTTTCTAAAAGAAAACTAAGTAGGGTTCTAGATATCTACAAACTTACAATTTTTTTGGCTGCAACATCAACATATTCATTAACATATCCATCTCTTGTTGCTCTAGCCTTCTTCCATAATGTACCAATATTGATGGACGAGGTACATGGGTCCAAGTCTTGGGCCAGAAGCTACAAATCAAAAAATATTCTTAATTAAGAATATTATTATAAAATTTGACATTTACATGTAAATAGACAATCACAAAATGCATACCAACTCCTCTTCAAGGCCCGCATAGCCTTTGCAAGTCATATTATGCCGGTATTTATTTTGCTTCGTAATCTCTTTATTTTGGGTACTTTTTTCCTATGTGACAAGCCAAAACATAATGACATAGTTATTTCAATATTAAGGATAATACTAGGATTGATACAAAAAGTTTAATTGTTATCTAAGTACCTTATAATCCCCATAAGACGATATGCAATGAATTGGTTCCAACTTTCTTGATCGATGAAACCATATCGTTTGGGTGGGTTCTATCATAGAGAACCATCCCTCTTTCTATACATTTTTCTACGAGCTAAATATGACCTAAAGGTTCTTAGACGCTCCCCACAATGTCTAAGAAGCCATTTCTTCCTACTCTCTGGGACATTGAACACTCTCCGCAACATAAGACATGTAGATGTATACCGATGTTAATGTCATAAAATTAATAACATTTGACATACAAAAATGATTACATAAAATAGCATATTTACCGTGATTTCCTGCCAAATATGCTTCTTATGACCCTTTGGAACCTGCTTCCAATTATTATAGGAGATAGGAACACGGTTACGGGTCACAAGTGAAATGTAGGTCAAGAACATATATACGTAAGGGCTGATGGGAAGATTGTAAGTATTCCATCCCAACTCAACTACTTCTCCTCTATTCCTCATGTCTATGATAATTCTCATAATCATAGGTCCTCTCTTCCCTTCTTCATCACTGCTATCCCTATCAATGTTTTTGTTGGCCATATCTCTACAAAAAATAAATAAATAAATTATGTTAGAATGTTATGTATTGAGCATAATAATGTACCATTATATTATCGATACGAATCATGCTTAGAAAGAATTAATCTCAAATGTATCATGCTATTCTATATATATATATATATACGAATCATGCTAACACGTTTCCAAAAAGATATTAATACTAACCCTAACCCTAATTAACCATGATTAACCACAATAAACGATAAACCCTAACCCTAACCCTAACCCTAGCTAATTAACGATAATTTATTATAATAAAACCTAACCCTAAACCACAAAACAAAACCCTAATCCCTAAACCTAGCTAAATGTAATAAAAGAATAATATATAAATTATATTATTATTAATTATTATTATTATTAATTATTATTATTATTAATTATTATTATTATTATTATTATTATTATTATTATTATTATTATTATTATTATTATCATACACAATTATTTCTCTCTATTTAATTATTCACTTTTATATATTCCTTATTCTCTATATCTATTTAATCCTCATCAAATATCAATCATTAACATATGCATATGTAAAATATATTTGCATTTCATTATATGACATTTGCTATATCTTATTGCTGGTCTCCTATACTTATTAATGAAAATGTGTGTGTGTGTGTGTGTGTGTGTATATAGTTTTTATGAGTGAAAATGTATATAATTCTACCCTCACATTCATATTATATATATATATATATATATATATATATATATATATATATATATATATATATGTAAAGGTCTCGGCCAACACATGCATTTATTAATATATAACAATAACGCAATAAATTCAACAACAAATAGCAAAATTTTCAGCCAACACATTCAAAAACACATTTTTGAACGATAAACCACAATCTTTCAATAAAAAACAAACGAAACCCTGTAGCAACATGCATGCATTTATATATATATATATATATATATATATATATATATACATATATAAGTAGATAAAAAATTACGAGAGGAAGAACAAACACATACATAAAGTGAGCTAGCTACAAACACGACGATGAGAATGTTGAGAGAGGCAAGGGCTTCAAACACGATGGAGGATGAAGGTGCAAGTGCTGGCTAGCTAGCTTCGGAACAATGACAGCACACACATGCAGAGCCGACAATGGTAGAGGCATGGTGGAGAGTTGACGGTGCAAGGGTTTCCTTTACTTGAGAGGAGCCGGAGTGGTGGTGCACGGTGTGGTGGTGCGAGGGTTTGCAAGGAGAAGGAGAGCAAGAGAACGAAGGTACAGAGAGTCTGAAAACTTTGGCACAAAACAGAACTGAGCAAAATAAAAGTTTGATTTTGGAGTTTTAATAACGGTTCTTCCAGGAACCGTTATTAAAACCTTCAGACTTTTGACAACGGTTCTAATATGAACCGTTATTAAATCCTCTTTTAATAATGGTTTTATTTAAACCGTTATTAAAACCTCCGTGCAAATTTTAACGTTGCCCTTTTAATAACAGTTTTTAACTAGAACTGTTATCAAAACTCTCCCACCCATTAATTTTCACGCGTTTGACAACGGTTTTTGAACAACCGCTATTATTGTCCCGTTATTATTTTCCGTTTTCGTAGTAGTATTAAGGTAGCCCCCCAAAGGAATTATGTTACCAATTACTAAATCTTTCCAGGATGTTTTATCAACCAATGATCCATTTACCTGTTGAACCCTTACATCCTCAAAATTCCCTTGAGACCCTGGTCCACTAGATCCAATCATAAGTCCATCATTCTGTCCTGGACGATCAAAATTCTCTATTGGTAACGAACTGTTAACCCTATTCATAGGATCTTGATCCACATTGCTGTCTGCATGAAAACTGCATGGTTCCCCTTCCTGTGACAATACCTGATTAGGAGTCTTAACTGTCTCTAGATTAGCATGCACCAAATCATCCATCTCAACACCAGACATTGAACTCCCTGATGATATCTTCTTCTTCTTGGCTGCTGCCAACGCACTCCTCGTGTGAGCCATGGAGGAGGAGAGAGGAGAGAGTGTCTAGGGTTTAGTAATTAGTAGTTACATACTAGTTGATATAGTCATGCAATTATTGTACTACCTAGTCATGCGTCTTTTCTTCCTTCAACCTATTGTGCACTGTTACTGCATGGTCATGCAATTATTACACCGCCTCACCGTGCAATTTCCTATTTTAGCCGTGAAACCTTATTTTCAGCCCAAATCTTGTCCAAGCACCGCCAAAATTTAACCATAGCTCCACCACATATATTTCTACACTTCCATACAATTCAAGTTTCCATTCGACTTCGGTAAATTTCATTTTTATCCTTCTCTACCATCATCTCCCTCTTAATTTTAATCTCGTATCCTAATCATATTTTATCTTATTTTCTTAGGTGATTTATCGGTGATCTCGAAGGAGGTATAGGATTTACATGTTTAGAGCCTAGTGTCCTTGTCGGTAAGGATACATGTTGTAGCTAGGGATTTATGTGATACTTGTATCTTTGTATATGCTTTTGTGTCGAGTATATTATATTGAATAATTTAATTATGAAAATGCTATGGAATGATAATCTTGAGAAAATTTGTAATTATGTAAGTACATGGTTGGGTATAATATGGGATATAAGCTACCGATGGGAAACTAAGGATATTAACTTTAGATAAAGATTGAAAATGTATATGCTTTGGGTTTTATAAGGTTATGGGAGGATACGATTGTCTTGATTTTCCTAAGAGTATTATGGTCATTTGAGGATGACTACGTGGTCATCCTTATGTGTTTAATTGTATGTCTTAAGTTGGTATGATAATATACAATTAACTCTGAATAAAATATTAATCATGTAAAGTGAAAGATCACTTGAGTCAGGCTGAGGTGTTTATATGGCTCCATTCCACCAGATAATAATAGTGGCTCGGGTGTGTTGTCCCCAAGAGGTGCTTTAGTCCTTTCCACTTGATTAAGAATAATGGGGCCCCATACTCAATGTGAATGAAAATATAATTAAAAGTTAAAGTATAAATGAAAATATACTAATCGTTTAAAGTGAAAGACTACGTGAGTCAAGACCAAGGTGTTGAGTCCGTTCCACTGGATAATAATAGTAGCTCAGGTGTGTTATCCCCGAGAGGTGCTTCAGACCGTTCCACTGGTTTAATAAATAGTAGCTCAAGAGTATTTCACTCTAAGAGGTGTTGGCTCCATTCCACCAGATAATAATAGTGGCTCGGGTGTGTTGTCCTCAAGAGGTGTTTTAGACCGTTCCACCAGTTTAAGAATAGTGGGGTCCCTGAACTCAACATAAAAAAAAAGAGATTGAAATATGGCATATCTAATGAAAGACTTGGAATCAGTAGTTATTTGGCTTTCTTCTATTTGCGCATGTTTGAATTAATTATAAGAATTATTTTTTTATGTGTAACCTTACTCAATACATAGTGTACTGATCATCCATTTCATGGGTGCCACTCAATCCAATGAGTAGATGACCCAGATGTATATGTGCAGGTCGATGATTTCACAACTTTTGATGCTATATATGTGGAGTGATTCATTCATACCAGGGTTTGGCGTAGAGTCATGTTATCCGGATGATAGTTTTATCCGGATACTTTTTGGACCCTTAGTTCCATAAGTTTTCCTTTTTGTTATATTTTGATGTTGTAATCAGAATTGATCTCCAAACTCTTATTAAATGTTATTAAAAGTTGTCTCATCTCTTTCTAATCATGGTTTAAATTTTCTCATCGTTTTTCCTTGTGATTGACGTAAGGATGGTCGGGTAAGCCAGACTTATGTCAATTACGGCGGTAACACCTAAATATTTTGATTATACTCTTCCGCTTAAGTTTTTTAGTTGTAAATTTGGGGTGTTACAAGTTGGTATTAGAGTTGGTTTTGATAACCGTGTTTTGCTTTTTAAATTTTGGTTTTCAATGATCTCTCATTTGATTTCTATGGTCTATTTCACATTTAAGAAAATGCTATTTTATTTTCAAAAACCCTGATTAACTTATGAGGAACCAAGTATGGGTAGCCTAAGTAGCCTTGAAAATGTGAATTATGTGCAATTATATGATAGTTAGCTAGGAAGGCTTAAGGCGTAACGTAATTTCTATCTTGCAGCTAGTTAGTCATCCATGGCGCTTAACAGTTGCGTCAGTCATCTTGAGAAAACTTTTGAGGTGTTCATTGAGTTCATCAAACGTCCATCGCCTTAGCCTCAGTTGCCACCTCCACCTCCGCATTACCTATAGAAGGGTATCGAGGAAGACTGGCTTTGGAGGGTTACACAACAACACCTACCGCTTTACGCCAGTTTTGAGGACCTAGTTATCCTAGAAGGATGGATCTGGGATATAGACTGGATGTAAGAGGCAGTAGATTGCCCACCTACTCGAAAGGCGAGCATTGCAGCGTTCTTTCTCTAAGGTGCAGCCGACACTTGGTGGGTAAGTCGTCATGCACAGGGAGGACCTCTGATGTCTTGGGATGACTTCAAGATAGCAATCTGCAACAAACTTTTATCCCAAAATTCTCAAGAAGGATAAGCTAAAGGAGTTTATGCAGTTGACTTAGAGAGGCATGATCGTGAGGCAGTGCCATGCTCAATTTTTAGAGTTGTCGATGTTTGCGCTGGGGATAGCAACTAGCAAGTCTACAGTTATGTATTAATTTGAACAAGGGCTTCACTTTAGCATCAGGAGGATGATGTATGTTGTGGCTTTTTAGGACTTAGCAATCTTGTATGAATAAGCTTGTGTTGTCGCTACTATAGTACAAGAGCAAGCTTCTATTTTGGGTAAGGGGAAGCCAGAGACACAGGGTTCTGGAGGCAGGATTCAATTTTGGGGGAGTGGACCTTTGAGTTATCAGCCTAAGGGTTAGGCTGGTGGAAAGAGTAGACCTTTTAGACTAGTGAGGCCCTTCATGTTTCATTTCTGCAGTCGAGATCATCATTGGAGGATATGTGGTCAGCTAGACCACCAATCTTTTGATTGTTAGTGTCAGCAAGGACTGCTTGAACCTCAACAGTAGGCATATCAGCAGCGGACCTACCAGCTGCCATAGTACTAGTTTTAGTAGAGGGCACCAGCCCCAGCCATTGCACAGCCTAGGGAGACCACAAGGGCCTCGCTCTTTCCTTCTGAGAAGAGGAGGAAAGACTTAGGGTTCTGGAGGATATCATGGAGGATACCAAGGAGGACAATCAAGCGGGTGCCTGAATGTCATCAGCTAGGTAGAGGCTGATTGACAGGTGGATATAGTCATAGGTTCATTTTCCATCCATTTGTTACCAGCATATGTGTTAGTCGATTCAAGAGCATCCTTGTCATTCGTATCGTCTGCTTTCATTGCTAAAGTTCCACTATCTTCATCTGATAGCATGTCTATTTCTGTGATGTTGCCTTTTGGGGATAGAATGGATTGCACTAGGCTCTCCTCGAATGTTTCCTTAGAGATAGGCGGGGTAGACTTCCTAGTGGACATGGTTGAGTTGGACTTACAGGATTTTAACACTATCCTTGGGATAGATATGTTGGGGAAATATAGAGTTGTAATAGATTGCACATAGGAGTGAGTTGTGTTGCAGGGGCCTCAGGGTGCTAGGGTCTCTTATTAGAGATGAAAGCCTAGACTACGCCGAAGGTTGTATTTGTCCACACATTGTATTCTTTGGTCAAGAAGGGTTTCCCTATGTATTTGTGTAGAATTTAGGAGATGAACAAGCATGTATCATCATATGAGGATATCTCGATTGCTCAAGAATTTTCTAAAATTATTCCGGAAGAGATGCTAGGTATGCCGCCGGTTCGAGAGATAGACTTCACCATTGAGTTAGTACCAGGGGCAGAACTAGTTTTGAAGGCACCTTACCGGATGGCACCGATAAAGTTGCGGTAGTTGAAAACTCAACTAGAAGATCTAGTGGCTCAAGGGTACGTTCAGCCGAGTATGTCTCCATGGGGAGCACAAGTCTTGTTTGTAAAGAAGAAGGATGGGAGCCTTCATCTGTGTATAGATTATCGGGGTCTGAACTAGTTGACAATGAAGAACCAATATCCGCTTCCAATGATCGATGACTTGTTTGATCAGCTTCGAGGTGCTTGGATTTTCTCAAAGATAGACTTGAGGTCGGGTTATCATCAGCTATGCAATGCTAAAGCAGACATTATGAAGATGACATTTAGGAAACGGTACTAGCACTACGAGTTTATGGTGATGCCTTTTGGGCTCACTAATATGCCTGCCCTTTTTATGGATTTGATCACAATGGTCTTTCGTTTGTTTCTGGATTAGTTTGTTGTGGTCTTCATTGGCAATATTTTGATTTACTCTCATAGTAGACAGGAGCAAGAGTAGCATCTACAAACGATTTTATCACTCCTTCGAGAGCACAATCTGTATGCTAAACTTTCCAAGTGTGAGTTTTGGCTTCCAAAAGTTGCCTTCTTAGGTCATGTAGTGTTAGTAGGAGGATTCAATGTGGACCCGACAAAGATTCTAGCAATGACTGAGTGGAAGGCATGCACTAGTAACCCTAAAGTATGTAGTTTCCTCGGTTTGGCTGGGTACTACAGACACTTTGTTCAGAATTTCTCTAAGACATTTATCCATTAATGAACCTTTTAAATAAGACGACTAAGTTTCAATGGGATGACGCTTGTGAGGGAGCACTTTAGGAGTTGAATTAGCGGTCGACTACAGCACCAATTTTGAATTGACCACCGATATCCGACGGGTTTGAGGTCTATAGTGACACGTCGAAGTATGGATTGGGTTGTGTATTAATGCAACATGGTAAGGTAGTGGCTGACGCTTCTCGTCAGATAAAGCAACATGAGTAGAATTATCTGACGCATGATTTGTAGTTGGCCACAGTTGTGTTTGCATTAAAGATCTAGAGGCATTATCTATATGGGACTAAGTGCAAATTCTACACAGACCATAAGAGCCTCAAGTATATATTCACTCAGAAGGAGTTGAATATGAGGCAAAGGAGATTGCTAGAGTTGGTGAAGGACTATGATATCGAGTTGACCTACCATGAGGGTAAGGCCAATGTCGTTGCAGATGCCTTGAGTAGGAAGACGTCGCACTCTGTGAATTCTGTTGTGGTTACTAGTCGGTTGCTAGAGGAGCTTGGAGAGATGAGAATAGAAATGATCCGGCAAGGTGACCTAGAGGTTTGGATGAGTGCATTGACGATCACATCAACAGTTTTTTATGAGATCCGAGCAGGGCAATCTAGAGATGTTAAGCTTGAGAGGATTATGAAGAAGATTAAGGATGGTTGGGCACTAGATTTTAGAGGAAGGTCACTGTACTCCATATTCCGTTCATCCAGGAGAGGATAAGTTATATAAAGACCTTAAGAGGATCTATTGGTTAAACTACCCCAAAACCTAATTTTAAGAATTTTAGGTAAATATAGATTTATTTTGGAAATTAATTAAATAAAATTTGTTTTATTAAAATAAAAGAGAGTTAATTAAGGAAATTAAAGAAAACAATAAATATTTTTATTAGAAGAATTTGGGTATTTTGTTAAATAAAATGGAATTTATGAAAAATCTTCTAAAAATCCTAAATTAGCCTAAAAAAGGGATTAAAATATTATTTTATTTAAATATTATTATTTTAAATATTCCAAATATTCAAATTAATTTAAATCAACCCAAGTCACCTATTTTTCTTTTTCCTTTTTCCTTTTCTTTCTTCCTTTTCTTTCCTTTTTCTTTCTTTTTCTTACCTTTCCCTCCCCCGACCTGGGCTAGCCCAGCGGCCTAAGCCCTTCTTCCCTTTTTTTTCCTTTAGTATAGCCCACTTCCCTTCTTCCTTTTTCTCCTTCCCACAACCCACTTCTCTCCTTTCTTTTTTCTCCCACCGTATCCCGGTTCCTTTCTTTTTCTTCCTTCGGCATGGCTTAAGACTGGAACGCCACATTTTGTTAATTCTTTCCCCCGTCGCCTGCCCGGTCTCCCCTTCTTTTCTTTTCTTTCTTTACTTCCTCGGACCGCCAGTCCAGCCCCCTTTCTTCTTCTTCTTCTTCCTCAGTCATTCGTACCTACAACTCCGTCTACCTACAACTATCCGAGAATCATGCTACCAGCCACGCTGACCCAACCCACTTCCCCCTCTTCTAACGTAGTTCCTCCTTTTCTTGTGCGACACCCTCCCACGTTCTTATATTTGCCAGCCTCCATTGCTGTCAGTAAACCCTAATCGACCAGCCCTAAATTCCCTCCACTCCCTTATAACCATAGCCCTCCCCTTTACTCTATAAATACCCCAATAATCAGCCCTATATCGAGCTTTTGTTGCTTACCTAGAAAACCTTCCTCGTGCACCACCGCCACTTTAGACGCTATTACAGCCACCTTCGGCTAACGCCGCCACCCTCTCCGCCCACCCAACTAATCCTTGCACCACCCTCTAACTAACTACATCTCTCTTGCTCCTCGATTTTCCCTGCACAAACCACTCCGGTTGTGCAAAGTTTCCTCCCCAATCAGCCCTTTCTTCCACCTCTGCCACCCTTCGCTCTACCGTCCACCACCACTACTGCCATTGCCACGACCCCTTTCACCTTCCAAAAACCCCTACAAACCCTCCTCTATCTCCCCCTACCTTTCTTTTCCTCTTCCTCCCTCTCCTCCTCTCTTTCTCTTCTTATTCCCCATTCGGCCACTACTGTCATGTGCCGCCGTGCGCCATCACGCCCATTATGTTCCTCTCCTTCTAGATAACCATAAACACCCCTACTTCCACCCTCTTTCTCCCTCTCTTTTTCCCAACCCTCAACTTTTCCCTTTTTCTTCTCTTTTTCCGGCCACCGCTGCCACTGTTGTGCACCACCACCGGCGCTACTTGTCACCACCAGCCTTAGATGGAACCCTAAACCCGCTCAACCCTTTTACCCTATTTTTACAAGCTTTATTTATTTTATTTCCATTATTTTGAGTATAATACTATTATTATTATTATTATTATTATTATTATTATTATTATTATTAGTATTATTATTATTATTATTATTCTTGTTATTATTAGTATTATGTGTTATTATTATTATTATTTTCAATGTTAGTATTATTATTCTATATAGGGCTCAAACCCTATTATGCCTATTTTGAATTTTAGTAGTATTATAAATATCTTGTCTTATTATTATTTGCATTATTAATATTTTTTTATCATCATTAGTAGTTATTATTATTATTAGAGTATTATTATTATTATTATTATGATTATTATTATGATTATTATTATTATTATTATTATTATTATTATTATTATTTTGGTGAAGGGTTGAAGCCCTTATTTCACTTTCATTTTGAATTATGTCATTTTCATCATTATTAGTATTAACAATATTTTTATTATGTTTATTATTGTTATTATTATTATTATTGTTATTATTTTAGCATTATTTCTATTATCATTATTATTAGAATTAGAATTAAATCTTCAAACCTTATATTATCAACTTTTACAATATTACTATTATTTCTTATATCTTTAGCAAAATTTGTAATTAGTTAATGTTACTATTATTATTATTTTATTATTTTATCAAACACCTGGTCTTATAAATTAGTAAATAATAGTATTTTTGGTAGGAGGGAATATAATCTTTAGCTTTTCTCTCATATAGGTGAGACCAGTCAAAGCTCTAAGGAGGTGTAGGAGCATGTTCCAAGACTGGTGTCGTTTTAGATAAGGGTGTAAATAAGGCCTTATGTGTGTTGATGTGCATTATATGCTTTGTATGCTATGTATTCAATGATTATCACTATAATTATTTCCTGTGTGGTATGGCATGGAGTTCAAGTATCCTCATGTGTTATTATATGGCATATGTATTATGTATATGTGATGAAATATTGTGGTATGTGATGATTGGTTTGTGACTCTTTAAACTTGCATGTGAGGATGTATAAAAGTGGTATTGTGTGGGAAAAAGGTTGAAAATGGAAAATGGGAAATAAGTTGACCAAGGTGAATAAGTTGACCAAAGGGGAATAAGTTGACCAAGGGATGTGAGTTGATCTAAATATTTTAATGATACATGAATGGATGAATAAAAGGGGGGTTTTAAATAAAATAAAATAGTGGGAGAATCTATCGTTGTGCATGGGAGAGTCTATGACTTTGCATGGGAGAATCTAGGGTTTCATATGGGAGAATCTAATCTATGGTGTTGTATGGAAGAATTGAATCTAGGGTTTTGTATGGGGGAATCGAATCTAGGGTTTTTTATTGATTGAACCTAGAGTTTGGTATGGATGAATCTTGGGTTATGCATAGAGGAGTCTAAGGTTTTGTGTGGATGAATCTAGGGTTTTGCATGGAGGAATCTAGGGTTGCATGGTTTTTCATGGAGGAATCTAGGGTTTTATATGGATGAATATAGGGTTTGCATGAGTGAATTTAGGGTTTCACGTAGGAGTTTTAGGGTTTGCATGAAAAAGTTTGAAGGTTTGTATGGGGAGGTTAACGCCTGCATGGGAGTAAAGTTTACATATAAAAAGTTGATTTGAGATGTAAGGAAGGTAATGGATGAGTTGTTTGGGTGTTGGAATGCTTTAAATGAAAAATAGTACGTGGGATCGTATAAGGTTACGTAGGAGACCAAGTTAGGGTTTGGTCTGGACAGCTAGGGTTTGGTGTGGTTACTTAGGGTTTTGGTAGTCATATGTGTACTTGGTGATGGAAGTGTGAGTATGAAGGTGGAATCTGTCGATTGTGATGTGTGCAAGTATTAAAATGATTTGGGTTGTGTGAGATGGAGTAGGAGATGGGGACTTGGCACGGCTGGAGTGGCTCATGCAAGGCAAGGTAAGGGGGAGGAAGGCTTAATTCTGTAGAGGGTGGTGCAGGGAAGGTTTTGGTGGCCGGCGTGGGCGGTGGTAATAGCCGACGGCGGAGAAACGGTGGTCTATTTGAGCGGTGGATCGAGGTTGGGTTTTTTGGGCTGCAAAATCAAAAACCAATTATGGCTGCCTTCAGGGGTATATATAGGTTGATTTAAAGGGAAAATGATATAGGGGAGTGGGAAAATAGCTTGCAAGGGGTATGGGTCCACCGGTCCGCCAGGGTAGGCCAACGCAGTTCTACCTTTGTAGGCCATTTTCGATGAGAAGAGGGGATAGGCACACGCAAAATAGGGAATGGTTGGTTAGGTTGAAAGGATAGGGAAGATGGTGGCGAAGAGAGGGGAGGAATGGCTGGTCAACCAACGTGATTGGTGGCGGGAATTTCGGCGCCAATCGGGGAAGAGTTACAGGCGACGCGAGGAAGAAGACAAAGAAGAAGAAAGGGGGAGGGGCTAGACCAGCGGTCTAGGAGAAAAGAAGAAAGAAAGAAAAAAAAAGGAAGACTGGACTGGTCGGGAAAAAGAAGGGATGACCCAAGCCTGGGCCGCGCATGAGGAAGGGGAAAAACTGGGCCGAAGGCGGGCTAGCCTAGGTCAGGGGGGAAGGGAGAAAAAGAAAGGAAGAAGGAAGAGAAGAAAAAGGAAAGAAAAGGAAGAAGAGAGGGAAAAAGGAAAAGGAAAAAGAAAGGGAAAAAGATGGGTTGGGGTTAATTAACATATTTTGGGTATTTTTGGATATTAAAAAAATATTAATATTAAAATAATAATTAAATTCTCTTTTCAGGTTAATTTAGGTTTTTTGAAAGATTTTTCCTAAATTCTATTTTAATTAGCAAAATACTCCTATTTTCCTATTTAAATTATTTATTAATTTCTTCTAGATTTGTCTTAATTAATTCCCTCTTATTTTAATAAAAATAATTCATTTAATTAATTTTCCTAATAAATCCTTATTTTTCCATAATTTTTTAAAGTTAGGGTTTTGGGGTATTTCATCATTACCCCCTTAAAGAAAAACTTTATCCTCGAAGTCACTTACAATATCCTAGGGTTAAGGACAAAGTATCCTAGTCGGATAGGGACACCACTCTTACATGAATAATTACCTCAACTACCCCCTTAAAGAGAATGTTACTACGAATGGTCTTACCGGCAGTAAAGAGTTTCGGGTACGTTTCACGCATGTCCTTCTCAGTTTTCCAGGTAGCTTCTTCGATTCCATAGGATCTTGACAAGGGTAATGCACTTGAGCGGGTCTTTCATAGCTTGGTATCAAGGATCCGCACTAGTCTCTCTTCCTAAGTTAATGAGTCATCCAGTTCTATCTCATCTGGTTGGATTACATAGGAAGGATCAGCAACGTACTTTCACAACTGTGAAATATGGAATACATTGTGAACTTGAGCCAACTCTGGAAGAAGAGCCAAATGATAAGCAACCTCTCCTATATGCTCTAGGATCTCAAAGGGGTTGATGTACCTCGGGCCTAGCTCACCCTTTTTGCCAAACCTTTACATGCCCTTTGTGGGGGAGACCTTCAACAATACCTTTTCTCTAGGCTCAAAGTTACTATCTTGGTGCCTTCGATCAGCGTAACTCTTCTGCCTACTCTGGGCTGCTCTCATTTGGTCCTGAATCTATCGGACCTGCCTGGTCATTTCTTCGATCATCTCGGGCCCCAATACCACCATCTTGCTGATATCATTTCAGCACAAGGGAGTTCGACATTTCTGCCGGTACAAAGCTTCAAAGGGAACCATCCTAATACTAGCGTGGTAGTTATTGTTGTACGAGAACTCTATCAAATGTAGGTGATCCTCCTAACATCCCTGAAAAGCCAGCACACAAGCTCTTAGCATATCCTCTAGGGTCTGTATGGTCTGCTCTTTCTGCCCATCTGTGGTAGAGTACAACGCTAGGCTCATCTTCAACTTTGTTCCCAAGGCCTCTTTTAGCTTTCCCCAAAAAGTGAGAGAGGAACCTCGAATCCCTATCTGATACGATGTCCCCTGGGACCCTGTGATAACTGACCATATACTTCATATAAGCACCTTCTAGCTGATCCATACATCGGGTGGACCTCATCGGAATAAACACGGCCGACTTAGTCAATTTGTCTACGATAACCCAAATGGTGTCACAACTGCTCTGAGTTCTTGGTAAACCACTGATTAAATCCATGGAGATCGAGCCCCATTTCCACCTTCGCACTTCTAAGGGATGAAGTATCCCTACTGGTCTCCGGTACTCAATCTTGACCTTTTGACACATTAGACACCGGGACACAAACCCTACCACTTTTCACTTCATGTGGGGCCACCAATACATCCTTATGAGTTCTTATATAACTTAGACCCTCCCGGAAGGACTGAGTAAGGATTCTGATGTCCTTCTTCCATAATGCGGCGCTTCAATTCTAGACAACTCTACAGTACACACCAGCGACCCTTGAACCAAAGGCTTCCATCCTTGTGAATTCTGAACCCTTCTACTCGACCTTCCTGTATCTTTTACCGGATCCTCTCAAGATTGACATATTTGATCTGACTAGCTCAGATCTTCTCAAATATGGTGGGAGTGAGTGTCAGGGTGCTCATGCGGGCCTCAAGGTCCCCTTACCGAATCATCTCAATCTCCATGCCCGACAACTCCCTTATCATTCGGTCAGTGAACACATGGCACAATACAAAATGCGAGGTCTTCCTACTCAGGGCGTCTGACACTTCGTTGGCCTTACCCTCATGGTAGGTCAACTCTATGTCATAGTCCTTAACAAGCTCTAACCATCTCCTCTACCTCATGTTGAGTTCCTTTTGAGTGAAGATGTACTTGAGGCTCTTGTCATCCATAAAGAATTTGCATTTTGCTCCATACAGGTAGTGCCTCCAAATCTTCAGAGCAAATACTATGGCAGCCAACTCCAGATCGTGCGTAGGATAATTTTATTCATGCTGCTTCAACTGTCGGGAGGCATATGCGACCACTCTGCCCTTCTGCATCAACACGCATCCCAACCCGTACTTGGATGCATCACTATAAACCTCAAACCCATCAGTACCCTTTGGTAGGGTCAACACGGGTGCAGTGGTCAATCGTCTTTTTAGCTCTTAGAATGCTTCTTCGCAAGCCTCGTCCCACTGGAACTTTGTAGTCTTCTTTAGGAGGTTGGTTAATGGTCAGGCAATCTAGGAGAAATTCTACACAAACCTTCTGTAATACTCAGCTAGTCCCAGAAATTCATAGGAGGCTTCCACTCTGTGATGGCCACGATCTTGGATGAATCCACAGCCACCCTTCTACTGATACAATTTGTCCCAGGAAATCCAACTCTTGAAGCTAGAATCCGCACTTTAAAAATTTCGCATATAGGCAATGCTCTCTCAATAGATTTAAAATAGTTTGGAGGTGCTAATTGTGCTCCTCATTCCCTCGGGAGTACACCAGGATATCATCAATGAACACCACGTTGAATTGATCAAGGAATGGCCTGAATATCCTTGTCATAAAATCCATGAAAAACGCAGGCACATTCGTGAGCCCAAATGGCATCACTATAAACTCGTAGTGTCCATACTTGGTCTGGAAGGCAGTCTTCATAATATCAGCATTAGCAATCCTCAACTGATGGTACTCCGACCTCAAATCAATCTTAGAGAACATTGTGGCACCCTTCAACTGGTTAAAAAGGTCATCTATCCTTGGGAGTGGGTACCAGTTCTTCACTGTCAATTGGTTCAACCCTCAGTAGTTGATGCAAAGGCGGAGACTACTATCCTTCTTCTTTACGAACATGATCGATGCTCCCCAAGGTGACACACTCAGTCAAAAGTACCTATGCTCCAATAGCTCTTCTAGCTGGGCCTTTAATTCCTTCAATTCAATCGGCGCTATCCGGTAAAGTGCCTTTGTGATGGGCTCAGCTCTTGGCACCAACTTAATCTTAAAATCAATTTCTCGAATTAGGGGCATACCCAATATCTTCTCTGGAAACACATATGGGAACTCCTTGACCACCAAGATGCTATCTAGATTAGCCAGGTCCTTGTTCAGATCTTGTACACTGCATAAGTATAGGGGATACCCCTTCTGGACCAAGGAGTACAGAATCACTGCCGATACCACCTTAGTAGCAGGCTTAGGTTTGGTCCTCCTATACGAAACCCTAGTTCCCTTCAACCCCCATACGATCACATGCTCCTAAGTGTAGTCAATGATGTTATTATATCTCCTCAGCATGTCCATACCCAGAATCACATCAAAATCCTTTAATTCTATCCTGACTAGGTCCACTAAGAAATCTACCCTGCCTATGACTAAGGCCACATCATAAAAAAAAACTGACTACACTCCACTTTATCATCGGAGGGAAGCATTACAGATAGTTCTATTTTAGTAGCAGGTGACAGTCTAGCCTTAGCAACAAAACTAGATGAAATAAAGGACAAGGTGGCTCTTAAATCAAACAAAACATGCACTGGTAGAGAGCGGATGGTGAACATACTAGTGACGACGTCTAGTTGGCAGTCAGCCTCTGCCTAACTAATCACATTCAGACACCCACCTGACTGGCCTCCCTTCTAGATAAAAGGTCTTGGTCCCTGAGGCCTTCCTTGGACCTCTCTATCTGTGGCACCGGCTGGGGTGGGTGCTTGCTGGTAGTGCTATGGGGGTGTGGTCCGGAGGTACTACTAATAAGTTTATTGCTGGGACACCAAGGCCCCCCCTGTGGTGCCTGATGAGGTTGATACTACTGAGCACGTGGTGGCCTCCAGCACTCGATCGCTCTGTGGCCCAAATTTCCACAGTTCATACAGGTTACCAACTTGCCTCCATAGTTCCTTCTTGGGTTGTTCTGACCACACTATCTGCATGAGTTTCCTCTCATGGGTCCCGGCCTCTAGTGTGATCTCTCGATAGGGGTCTTAGCTATCCTCCTAACCCTAGCTGGGTCCTACCCCCAGAACTCTGGCCCTTGGGTTTCCTCTTCCCAAGGATGGTAGCCTACTCTTGGACTAGGGTGGCAGCAAGGAAGGCGCGCTCGTATAGTGTAGCAAGATCAGTAAACGGCACCACACCCATCATCCTATGGATGCCAAAGTTCAACCCCTGCTCAAACTGAAACACCACTGTGGACTCGTTAGCAGCAATCCCAGGGGCAAAATGTAGTAGCTCGGTGAAGCGGGCATAATACTATCGTACTATCATCGACCCTTCAGAGAGCTGCATAAACTCCTGGAGCTTGTCCCTCTTCAGGCTCTCAAGGTAGAATCTAGAATGAAGAGCAGTCTTAAATGCCTCCAAATTTGCAGGGGGACCGACCTAGGCATGGTGCTCTACCCACCAGGCATCTGCCACGCCTCTCAAGAAGAAGGAAGCTATGTTGGGATACCAAGTTGTGGGGTAGTCCACTACCTCAAAAGTGTGACCCACATCTCGAATCCACCCTTCGAGGATCACGGGGTCCTCCTCGCCGAAGTACATCGGAGGGTGATGCTAGGAAACCCTCCGAAGACAATCTTCACCGATGCCCTCTGAGTGGTGGGGGTGCGAGGTCGGTACCAAGGGCTGACGCTGAACAAACTCCATGAAAGCCTTAAATGCCTCCTCCAAACGCCTTATTCGGTCATTCATCACCAATAGGAGCTGCAACAGAAAGGATGAGGTTAGAAGCGAACCCACTGGTTCGTAATAATCATATCACACTGCTCCCTCTTTTTAGGAAAATCCCTAATCTACCCTTATGTTCCTCACTGTGGCCCAAACTCAGAATCATTAAAAACAAAAGGTTTTTGTTAAGATATGAAAACACTTCAAATCAGGTAATTTTTTGTAAATTAAATGCTGCTTTGAAAAGAAGCAGACATGGTTTTTGAGGACCAATGATCTAATGCCAACTTGTAATACCCCAAAATTTACAACTGAAAATTTTTGTTTAATGAAATGGTTTAGCAGAAGCAAAATAACAAAATATAAATTATGGAGATATTACCGCCACACTTAGTACCAGATCGGTTCACTTCTACCATTCCAGTACCAAGTGCTAAGGCTGATTGGGATGGACATCAAATATGAGTCGATAATTAAAACGAGAATTCATAAAGAAATCCATATAGAAAATCAGAGTGCGATAACCAAAAGAGGTATAATCCAAAAGTAAGTTTTAAAGTTCCAAATGACAAAAAACATCATACAACAGAGCAAAACTAAATATAACAATACAGGAAAGAAAAAATAGAAGATAGACTCTGGTCATGTCACTCTCAACCCCTAGGCTAGGTCCAGGCTCAACTCTCAATCCCACCTGATGCCTTGCAAGTGTCGTAGGCATCGAAGATAGAATCACCGACCTGCAACAAGTTAGAAGGGCCTTTTGCTCGTGGGAATAAGTAGCACCCATGAAATGGGTGGTCAGTAAGCTACGTACTGAAAAAGGTAACCATGCACTAAGGCCAACACATAAGAGCACATAATACAATCATGATAATATGATATCATACAATCTCTCAAGTAAATAAAGGTCAAACTGTGGTCCGGATAAATTGATTATTTAATCTCTAAATAGTACTCATTTCGCACCATACTTTTTATCGATCTCTGCGAGTACAGGAACCCCACTATTATAGTAGGTGGATCGGTCACTTATAGGGCAAAATGTACCTGAACACTATTATATGATAGTGGATCGATCTCCTAGGCAAAATGCTCCTAGCCACTATTATACCTGTGGATCGGTCCTTCCTCGACTCTTATGGTGTTCCACTATAAGTACTTAGTATCTTTTATGTGTCTTATCAAATGTAGGGTGTGGTTTATTGAGCTCAAGATCCCCCACTATTATAGCTGGTGGCTCGGTTACTTATAGGGTAGAACGCAGCTAACCACTATTATATGCAAGTGGATCGGTCTTCAGGGCACCCCGACACCTAGACACTATTATGCCGGTGGATCGATCTGGGCCTGGTTCAATAATATTCCACTTTACATGATTAGTGTTTTACCCATCTTATTCAATAGATTTCACCCTAGACATGCATGGCTAACTATATCTATACTTATCCTCCAAGAGGGCTCGACCCATATCTTAAGACTTCTGCACCTCCTAACTTGCCCCGACATCCCTCCCTTATTCCACTTTCTCACACCGGGAGCCCAACTCCTAAGTGTGTGGGTGATGACCCACTACCTTATACCCCAAAGTCCACTCACCGCCTTACCCTAGGGTTTAATCCAAAAACCCTAATTTGGGCCAATGTGGCCCATCCTCCTCTATCTCACACAACCCAAACTATTTTAACACCCCACATGTCACGACCCTTAGATTCAGCCCTCACTTCATACCTCACTCATCCTCATTTTTTTATATTATTATTATTTTCTTTTTCTTTTTCCACCTTCTCAAATTAGGGTTTCCTCCCAAATCCTAATTCGGTCTCCTATGTACCCTTATACTATCCCACGCACTATTTTTTAGCCGAAGCCTCCAGTTACCCAAACAATACTTCTATTATCTTCCTCAAGCTCCAAGGTAACTTTCCATACGTAAAGTTTGCCCCCATGTGGACTCTAACCATCACATGCAAAACCCTCTATATTTATCATGCAAAACCCTAAAATTTCCATGCAAACCCTAGTTCCTCCCATGCAACCCCTAGATTCTCCCACTCTTTCATTTCATTTAAGTCCCCCCCCCTTTATTCATCACTCATGAATCATGGATTATTTAGGCCATTCTTACCTACGTTAGCAAACTTACTTCTCCTTGGTTATCTTACTTTCCCATTTTTCTTTTTCATGCCCCCATCCCATATCACCACATTAAATATCCTAGCATGCATGTCCTTAAGGGCTACATCACATCACTTCACAACTTTTAACATATTCATGTTAGCACATACCTCTGTTCCAAGCTGTGCTACACATAAAACAGTTAAGATAATAGCACAAGATACACGAAATATAATTATACGGGACATCCAAGGCATGTAAGACACATAGCACACATGCGGCCTTAGCTACACCCTTACCTAAAATGTCGTCGGGCTTGGAGCACGCTCCTACACCTCCTTAGGGTTTTGGCTTGATTCACCTATAATAGGAAAATACTATTGGTTAATCTCCCTCTTGCCAAAATTACCATCATTTCCTATCTTAGCCCTGTTATGGCTTACTATTAGGGCTAATAATGATAATAGTAGTTTTATAATTAAAATTAGGGTTATGATTCTCAAAATAATTAATCATGCCACTACTAACCAATATAAGTCTTAGTGATATTCATATCATTAAAAGTAATAGTTTCAATATTACTAATAATATTATTATTGTTAGTTTTAGTAATAATACTAATATCAGCCAGAACTCTAGTAATAATAATAATAGTGATGTAAATAGCATAAAAGTAATGACCATAATGATACTTATATTAATAATTCTAGTAGTAGTAGTAATAATAATAATGATAATGATAATAATAATAATAATAATAATAATAATAATAATACTAAATTTGTAGCCTTTTGAATAATAATACCATTAGTTAGAAATATTTCTTAAATAAGAGTTATAACATAATAATAATAATATTAACACTAATAATAATAATTAATAATAATACTATTAATATTAAAAATCATTCACACTTATATAAAAAGGTTTAAGGGTTAGGGAAATTAAAATACCACCTAGGCTTGGTAGGGGAGCTGGCGATGGCGCAGTGGCAGAGGAGGAAGAGAGGTGGAGAGATGGGGGTATAGGCTAGAGGAGAGGGAATGAGGGGTTGTTTTAGGTGGTGGAAGGTGTCTTAGGTGGATAGGGGTGGAATGGAGGTGGTGGTGCAGCCAGAAGTGGCGGAGCACGGCAGCCGAGGCGGTGGTTGAAGGTGGTGGAAGGTGGAGGAGGGAGAAGGAAAGGGAGGTAGGGAAAGATGGAGGTGGGGGGAGGTAGAGTAAGGTCCCCTTGTTATTTTGGGGAGTAGAGGCGGTGTTATTGGTGGTGGAATCGGTGGAAGACGGTGGCATGAGGGGCGGCGGAGGGTCGAACTGTGTTGTTCGGGAGGGGGACTTTGCACGACCGGGGTGGCTCATGCAGGGCAAGGTGAGGGGGGAGGGAGGCTCATTTCTGTGGAGGATGGTACAGGGAAGGTTTTGATGGCATGCGTGGGCGGTGGTGATGGCCGACGACGGAGAAACGACGATCTGTTTGGGCGATGGTGCAAGGTCGGGTTTTCTAGGCTGCAAAATCAAAACCCGATTATGGCTGCCTTCGGGGGTATATATAGGTCGATTGGCAGGGAAAATGGCAGAAGGGAGCAGGAAAATAGGGGCAAGGGATATGGGTGCACTGGCCGGCAAGGGTAGGCCGGCGTAGGTCTACCTTCATAGGCCATTTTCGACGGGAAGAGGGGATGGGCACACGCAGGAGAGGGAATGGCTGGCTAGGTTGAAAGGATAGGGAAGACGGTGGGGAAGAGAGGGGAGGAATGGATGGTCAACCGGCGTGATCGGCGGTGGAAGTTTCGGTGCCGATCGGGGAAGAGTTGCAGGCGGCGTGAGAAAGAAGACAAAGAAGAAGAAAGGGGGAGGGGTTGGACCAGTGGTCCAGGAGAAAAGAAGAAAGATAGAGAAAAAAAAAAGGAAGACCATACCAGTTGGGAAAAAAGGGGCCACGCGGGCCTGGGCCGCACAGGAGGAAGGGGAAAAACTGGGCCGAAGGCAGGCTGGCCCAGGTCGGGGGGAAAGGGAGAAAAAGAAAGGAAGGAAGAGAAGAAAAAGGAAAGAAAAGGAAGAAGAGAGGGAAAAAGGAAAAGGAAAAATGAAAAGAAAAGGGAAAAAGGTGGGTTGGGGTTAATTAACATATTTTAGGTATTTTGGGATATTAAAAAAATATTAATATTAAAATAATAAATAAATTCTCTTTTTAGGTTAATTTAAGGTTTTTGAAAGATTTTTCCTAAATTCCATTTTAATTAGCAAAATACTCAAAATTTCCTATTTAAATTAGTTATTAATTTCTCCTTGATTTGCCTTAATTAATTCCCTCTTATTTGAATAAAAATAATTCATTTAATTAATTTCCCTAATAAATTCTTATTTTTTCATAATTTCCTAAGTTAGGGTTTTGGGGTATTTCATGAACTCCCACCGAAGGTGAGTCATAATAGGATAAGTTGAAAGTCTCTTTCATTATTGTATGGGTATGGGAAAATAGGGACCAAAAACAATAATAATAATAATAATAATAATAGCATTTAAATTATAAAATATAATTTTAGAAAACAAAATACAAAGAAATTAGAAAAATTAGAAAAATAATTTTAAAATTAAAGCAACAGCTGAAATAAAGTTTTGGAAGATTAGTGATGTCTCCTTATTAGAGATGGGGACCTCATCTTTATCTTCGAATCAAATAAGAAAAATAATTCACTAATCTATCAAGATCTCAAATTTTTTATTTCATTGAGAAATCTCGGACTTGATTCTTACAGGGATCAAATCCTCATGCTCGACCCAATTCATAATCTATTTCCTATTTCCTATTGATTCCACGACCTTGAAACCCGACATAATCCTAAAATCCCAACTCCATCCATAATCCTATTTTTGTATACTTTTAATTTATATTCTATAATATACACATACACACACATAATATAAATATAAATATAAATATATATATATATATATATATATATATATATATATATATATATATATATGAGAGAGATGGGTTTGGGAATAGGAACCCCAAACTCGTTCCCAAAAATTTTTCGATGAGAATTTCCATTTTCAAACCCACAATTCTCTCATCAAACCTAAATCCAAACAAAAAATCTCCGATAGAGTCATGAATCCACAAAAAATATTATCATGGCTACCCTTTCTTGACTAATGTAACATGAGCTACCCAAAGCCCGCTACATGGAGACCTAGAGTCCTAGAAGGAATTATCACTAAAAGTTAAATAACATTAATTATTTTGATTCTTGTTAAAATAAAATATTTATTTTAGTCAACATTGTTTAAAATTTTATTTATTTTGGTTTTCGTAAAAAAAATGTTTATTTTAGTCACTGTAAAATTATTTTATATCTAAATTAGTCTATAATTATTTTATTAATTTACTATCACATATTAATCTTTATACTCTCTCTTAATAAGTAAATTATTTTTAATAGCCTACTTATTTGGTACTATAATTATTAATCAATTAATAATTTCAAAACTAATTGAAAAAAAATCATATATTAGCAATCAAAAAATTAAACTCTTTATTTTTTGATCTGATTACAATACACTTTTCTTATTAGGATATAATTAGATTTAAAATTATAAATAGATTGATAATTATATTAATAGCTAATTAAGTAATTAGGATATAATTTTCATATAAGGTGAGAGAGTGAAATGCCCCGAAAATTCTAATTTTAAAAATTATAGTTAAATAATATTTTATTAGAAAAATTAATTAAATAAATTATTTTTATTAAAATAAAAAGGAATTAATTAGGGAAATCAAGAAGAAAATTTATAAGTATTTTAATTTGGAGAAATTTAGGTATTTTAGCTTATTAAGGATTTTATTTTATAAAGTAATTAAATAAATTATTTTTTAAAAATAAGAAGGAGAAAATAGTTCCAAATTAATATTAATCTTATAAATAATTTAATTGAATAAAATTAGGGTGTTTTGCTAATTAAAATGAAATTTATGAAAAAACCTTTTAAAAACCCTAAATTAGCCTACAAAGGGTTTTAAATATTATTTTATTTAAATATTATTATTTTTAAAAATCCCAAATATCCTAATTAGTTTAATTAGCCTAACTCATTATTTTTCCTCTTTTCCCTTTTTCCCCTTTTCCCTTTTCCTTTTCTTTCTTCCTTTTTCCTTTCTTTTTCTTTCTTCTTCTTTTATTTTTCTTCCTCCCCTCCCTCGATTTGGGCCTGGCGCGGCCCAATTTCCATCTTTCTTTTTCTTCTCCCGCCGCGGCTTGCTCCCGTTCTTTCTTTTCTTCCTTCAGCGTAGCCCAATCGAAACGCCACTCCTCCTCCCTTATTTCCCTGAAACTCCATGTTTTGTTAAAAAAATTTAACCAGCATCGTCGGCCAATCTGCCTTCCTTTTCTTTTCTTTCTTTTCTTCCCCAAACCACCCAGTTTGTGTGTCCCTTTCTTCTTTCTTCTTCTTCCTCCCTAGCCCGTCGACCACCTACAACTCTGTCAACTGCAACCGCCGAAAATGACGCCACTGATCTCGCCGTTTGACCGGCCATTTCCCCTCTATTTTTCCTCCTAATCCATCAACCTCATCAACCCAAACAAATCTTCCCCTTCTCACGTGATCCCCTCTCTTTTTCCCTGCACATTCCCCTGCCCTGAAACTTACTCCCACCGGCCAACCATCACTATCAACGAACCCTAACCCTACTTTCCCTACTCCCTCGTTTTCCCACAAAACTTAACCTCCCATTTAAACCTTATAAATACCCCTGGTTTGAGCTCTGTATCGAGCTTTGGTTGTTTTCCCCAGAAATCTACCTTGCCACCGCCACCCCTTCCATTTCCGCTGCCTCCAGCCAACAACGCCACCAGTTCTGGCCACCCGTGTACTCCCTACACCACCCTCTAACTAACCAAATCACCCATACCCCTCGATTCTTCCTGCACAAGTCACACTGGCTATGCGAAGTTCCCTCCTCGATCAACCCTCTCTTCAACCTCTGCCACCCTTTGCGATGCCCTTAGCCACCACTTCTGCCGCTTCTTTCACCTCCCATTCTGTACTACAGACCACCCTCTACCTTTCTTCCCCCCTTTCTCCCTTTCCTCCTCTCTTTCTCTTCTTCTTCCCCATTCGGCCACCACCATCATCGCCATGTGTCGCCACCTTTAGCTGCGCCGCCACCCTTATTATGTTCCTCTCCACCTAGGCAATCTTAAACACCCCAACCCCCACCTTAATTCTCCCTATCTTTTTCCCAACATCCAACTTTTCTCATTTTCTTCTCTTTTTCCAGCCACCGCCAGTGTCGTCTGCCACCACCAGCCTAAGGTTGAACCCTAAACCCTCTAAACCCTTTATCCTATTTTTACAAGCCTTAATATATTTTATTTCATTTATTTGAAATATATTACTATTATTATTATCATTATTATTATTATTATTATTATTATTTATATTATTATTGTTATTATTTTTTATTAATTTTTTTATTATTATTTCTATTGAGGGCCAAAGCCCTACTATATTTTTATTTCAATTTTATTATTATTATTCTTATTATTGCTATCATCTTTATTATTAATATTAATATGTTATTATTATTATTATTATTATTATTATTATTATTATTATTCCATTATTATTATTATAACTATTTTACTATTAGTTTTGATATTATTATTATTGTTGTTATGTGATTAGTAATAATATTATCATCATCATCATCATCATCATCATCATCATCATCATCATCATCATCATTATTATTATTATTATTATTATTATTATTATTATTATTATTATTATTATTATTATTATTATTATTATTATTATTATTATTTTCAACGTTAATATTATTATTCTATACAGGGCTGAAACCCTATTGTGCCTATTTTGAATTGTAGTAGTGGTATTATAAATATCAAGTCTTATTATTATTATCATTATTTTTATCATTAGCATTTATTATTCTTATTAGTGTTATTGTTATTATTATTATTATTATTTAATAGGTTTATTATTTTTCAATGTAGGGTCGA
Organism: Tamarix chinensis; assembly: GCA_030549775.1. NCBI lineage: Eukaryota > Viridiplantae > Streptophyta > Magnoliopsida > Caryophyllales > Tamaricaceae > Tamarix > Tamarix chinensis. Next base: position 43,539,983 of record CM060172.1, read on the forward strand.
AACCCTACTTCATTTTATCTTCAAATATTATCCTTACTATTATTACCATTATGATTATTATTATTTTTGCAATATTATTATGGTTTTTATCATTATTATTATTACTATTTCATTATTATTTTTATTACTAAATTTTGTTAGTAAAGTTACTAATGTTATTATTAGTATTATTTTGGTAAAGGGACCGAAACCCTTATTTCACTTTGTTTTTGAGTAATGCCCTTTTTATTATTCTTGTTAATATTAATATTGATATTATTTTTGGTATTTTTGTTATTATTATTTTATTATTTTATCAAAAGCCTAGTCTTAGAATAAGTTAGTAAATAATAGTATTTTTGGTAGGAGGAAATCTAATTTTAGTTCTTCCCTCATATAGGTGAGACCAATCAAATCCCTAAGGAGGCGTAGGAGCATGCTCCAAGAGCGGTGTCATTTTAGGTAAGGGTGTTACTAAGGCTGTAACACCCCCAAAATTTACTACTGAAAAATTTCGTTAATTAAAAGAAATTTAGCGGAAGCGATTTAATAAACCGTGAATTTTGGGAGTATTACCGCCACACTTAGTACCAGACCGGTTCACTCATACCGTTCCAGTACTAAGTGCTAAGGCTAAAGGAGTAAAATAAAATTTCACGAGAACTTAAGCTTTTGAATATCAGAGTAGCACAATAAATACTTTACAAGAGAAAACATTCAACCATGGTAATTACAAAATAACAAATACATTGAATTTAAATGAGACAAATTAAAACCCTAAAAATTTCCGGACAGTACCTTACGCTCTCCCCAAGGGCCCACTTGAATAGCACCTGAATACAACCTGCAAGGGGTACTGCCCATTGAATAGGCAGGGGCCCCATGAAGGGAACCCTTCAGTACTACGGTACTGAGTAACCCTTTAAAAACACGCTTAAAATACAGGCACGCCATATTACACATGATACTACTACGTTCAGATATGACCATAGGTATAAACATGGTATTCAGATCCAATTATTTGTACATCCAATAACTCAATCATACTTTAATGGCGTATACGTACAATTCACTTTCATATATTCCATAATCAATCAACCAATATCAAATAGGCCATAATCAGTAATCGAGATATTTTTCGGGCCATGAGGCCATTAATCAATCGTCTCAATGACTAGTATTTTTCCATAACTCATTCACATCCAAAATAATTTTTTATTGAGCTCGGGACCTCCACTATTATTGCCAGTGGACCGGAATATATATAAAATCATCATCCAGGGCACAACGCTCCTGGCCACTATTATAACCGGTGGACCGGGATATATAAAGAATCATCATCCAGGGCACAACGCTCCTGGCCACTATTATAACCGGTGGACCGGGATATATATATATATATATATATATATATATATATAAAGGAATCATCATCTAGGGCACAACGCTCCTGGCCACTATTATAACCGGTGGACCGGTACTCAATATCATAAATCACTGGGCCCGGCTCTTTAATATTCCACTTTCAATTATAGTATCTTTCCTTTCTTTAATCAGCACATCAATCATATTTATTTGCCTCGAACGGGATATCAATAACCCGGGACACAAAGGTACACCGGTCGTACCGGTGCATATCAGCTACACAGTACCCTTCAACTAGTAACCCAGGGACGCAAAGGTACCCTGGTCGTACTGGCGCATAAAGCAACTCAGTACCCTACCGACAAGGACACCTAATCCTTAAGTATGCATACCCCCTAACTAGGTCCGTAGAGCTAGATAGAGTAGATATAGGGCCTGGCTGGGGCTCAAAGGCACACTAGCAAATACCAAACAATCGTGGACTAAACCACGTCCTTGGGGTAGCGACCCCTAAGGAGTCACCATTCCCAATCTCGAGGTCTTTCACTTTAAGTATTAATGTCTTAATTAATGGTGATCACAAAAGCACAACAATAAGATAATTATCCTCTTTTAATCGTTCAGATATCATCAGAAATTTCTTATTCGGATGGTCATCCAAAGTAACATAGGAGAATCATTAAGGCCATCCTAAACTCATCTAATTCCGAATTAAAACTCATTCTCGTGATACTTACTAATCATCAAACATTCTTGCCTCGTTAATCAACACTAATAGAGCCATGTCACGAATTCCACAATCATAATGATACACTAGATACGAACTACTTATTTACCACTTTACTTATAAAATCACTACGTCACCCTTCCTTATTTGATAAATTACCATGTTACCCTCCTTGTTACAAAATCACCAAGTTATCCCTTACTCGATTTAGGTTACTAAATTATTTATCATACTTATTAGGACATCAATTCCCCCTTAATAATTATTACACTTAATATACTTTCTATTTAATTGGTTAGATTACCACCTTGCCCCTTCCTCCTTTATCATAATTAATAAATTATCCTTGAGTTGGTCAAATTACCAAATTACCCTTCCTCCTTATCCTAATTACCAAATTAACCCTTTATTTAGTTAATCACCAATTCACCGTCCTTTATTCTCAATTACCAAACTACACTTCCTCATTGTCCAAAATTACCAAATTGCCCTTTGGTTGGTGAAATTACCAAATTACCCTTGCATATGATCATAATTACAAATTTGCCCTTCTCCGTTATTAAATTTACCAAATTACCCTTTAGTTATTTAAGTTACCGAATTGCCCTTCTTAATTGTCATAATTACCAAACTACCCTACGCCATTATCCAAATTTACGAAAATACCCTCCAGTCGGTTTAATTACCAACTTACCCCTCACATTTATCATATTTACCATTTTACCCTTTTCTACTATTAATTATCAAATTACCCTTTAGTTATTTAACTTATTATCTTACCCTTCTCAATAATTATTATTTCCAATTTACTCCTTTCCAATGTTCACCTTTACCCCTTTGATTTACACAATTACCGTTTTACCCCTTTACCTTCAAATTTACCATTTTACCCCCTTAACTCCCAAAATTACCATATCGCCCTTTTACTTATAACTTTTCCATTTATCCTTAATTATAAAATTGCTATCTTACTTCCTTTAATTTCCAAAGTACCATTCCGCCCTTAGATTGTAAAATTATCATTTCGTCCTTTAATCATAAAATTACTATTTTGTGCTTTAATTATAAAATTACAATTTTACCCTTTTATTATAACATTACCAAATTGTCCTTTTATTACAATTTACCAAATTGCCATTCTTTTTAACAAGATTACCAAATTGCCCCTTTAATTTACAAAAATTACTCTTTCATCCTTTATTCACAAAATTATAATTTTACCCCCTACTTCCAAAATTACTATTTTCTCCTTTTATTAACAAATTCACCACTTTACTCTTTACACACCCTTATTATTAAATTATTATTAATACTACATGAAGTATTAACCTTAAGGTCTCACCCATGACTCTTATAATTAATGTAATGCTTATTAGCACATATTCATGTATTAGGCCATACTCATATACAATATACATTTTTAAAATCTCCTCCTAATGCTAACAAAATGTTACACATGTAATAAGGATCACCATAGCATATAACAACATGGATAATAATTTATATTTTCCCTAACCACCAAATTATTACCCTAAATATTATCCCCATACACATCATCAATCTATCATGCTTCCTTTTCATCAACAACCACATTAACCACATATAATATGCCAAGCAACACATATCAAGCATGATACACACTAATAATGCCTAATGTGATAATATGCGTTAATCTATGCATTTAAGCGAGATTTAACGGTTACCTTAATCTCGCAAAATTATCAACCCTTACCAAGCACAATTAGCAATTCAACACCTAAAAAAATAATATCCATCATATACATGTTAGAAACAAAATCCAAGTATAAAACTTTATAAAATTTAATTAGTAAAACACTTAATATAAAACCCCATTATACCTTAAGAAAATTAGCCAAATCATTTTTATTTTTTTTTTACATAAAGGGGAGCTCACGCTGCATGAGCAGCGTGAGTTTCATGCAGAAAAGAGAGGGGGAAGGCTCGAAGAGGGGTGAAATGGAAGAAAAATGAGCCACGATCGGGTTGAGGTTTTTGGGCTAGAAAAGAGGGTGGTTGGGGAAGGTTTGGAGGCAAGGTAAGGATGCAGAAGTGAAGAGGGGGTGTTGTTGGTGGCCAAGGATGGTTTCGCGGCGGCTGAAGGCGGCGGATACGGCGGTGGCAAGGCGGCGAAGATGGCTAGTGATGAGGGGAAAAATGGGGAGAAAAGAAAGAAGGGGTGGAGAAGGGAGGAAGTGCAGGGCTCAAGGGGGCGGCGTGGGGGTGCAGGGCAGTAGGTGGTGGTGGCAAGAGTCGGCGCAGGGGTTGGGAGCGGCGGTCGGAGCGGCGGACGGCGGCGGCGCAGAGAGAAAACAGGAAAAAAAATGGAAAGAAGGAAGGAGAGAGGAGGGAGCTCGGGGGAGGGAGATAAGGCTCGAAATGGGGCAAGGAATGGACGAAGGGAAGAAGAAAAAGAAGAGGGAGGGTAAGGGGGTAGGTGGCAGGGCGTAGGGCAGTAGGGAGGCGGTAGGGTGGCAGGGAGAGGGTGGCGACGGGGAGGAGAGGTTGCAGACATGGATAGGGGTGCAGGGGTAGCTCGGCTCGAAGGAGGGGAGAAAGGACGGGGTAAAGAGAGGGAGTAGCAGGCGGGGCAAGTGTGGTGGCAGGCGGCGACAATCGCAGGTGGTCGGGCGGCGGCGCGCTCGACCATGGCAGAAATGCTGGTCGGGCGTGGGAGAAGAAGGCAGGGAGGAAGAAGCTGGGCGAGCGGCTGGACCGGCGCAGGAAAGAAGAAAGCCGGCCGGTCTAGGGAGAAAGTAAAGGAAGGAGGGCGGGCTGGTGTGCTGTGCGAGGAAGAGAGGGAAGGAGGATCGGGCCTGTGGCCCAGCGCACAAGGAGGGGGGGGGGAAAGCAGGCCAGCAGCCTGGCAGCCCAAAGCCAGGAATAAGGGAGGAAAAAAAAGGAATAGGGGAAAGGAGAAAGAAAAGAAAAAGTAGGAAAAAGAAAGTGGGAAAATGGAAAATTTTAAAATAATTAAACTTATAAAATAATAGGATGTAATATTTTTGATAATAAGTTTATTTAATAATTTAATTTAATATAATTAAATATATGGCTTAAAAAGGGATAATTATAGTAAAACATTAATTTGGAAATTTATTTAAATAAAACAATATGATAAATAGCAAAATATTTATTTTTAATTTATTAAATACTCTTATCCAAATTTTCATACTCTTAAATCCATAAAATAATTAAAATAAATAATTTTAAAAGCAAATTTTATTTCAAATAAAGTCATTTATTAAAATATAGGTTTTCGAAATTTTTGGGGTATTACAAAGGCCTATTGTGTATTGATGTGTATTAAATGCCTTGTATGTTCTGCATCCTATGTTTATTATTGTAATTATTTTATATGTGGTATAATGTGGAGTTTAGGCATGATCTTGTGTTGTTATATGGCATGTGTATTATGTATATATGATGATATGTGTTGTGATCCTGTAAGACATGCATGTAAGGATGTTAATATGGTTTATGTGGGGGAAAGGATGAAAAAGGAGGATGGGGAAAGGGATGTGAGTTGACCTAAGTATTTTTAATGATCCATGAGTGGAAGAGTAAAATGGGAAATTTATGGTTTCGTGAGGGAGAACTTAATCTTTGGTTTTGTATAGGAGAAGCTAATTTATGGTTTTTGTATGGGAGAATCTAATTTATAGTTTTATATGGAAGAATCTAATTTATGGTTTCGTGAGGGAGAATTTAATCTATAGTTTCGTATGGAAGAATCTAATTTATGGTTTTATATGGGGGAATGTGTAATCCCCCAAAATTTTAGAAAACCAATAATTTAATAAATAGCTTTTATTTGAAATAAATTAGCTTTTATAACTATTTAATTTAATTAATTTATGGATTTTTGATATATAAATTTGGACAGGAATATTTACTAAATTAAAATAGATATTTTGTTATTTTATCATGCTATTTTTATAATTTTCCAAAATAATATTTTACTAACTTTATCCTTTTTAAACTAATATATTAGATTATAATGAATTAACTTATTAAATTAAATAATTTATCAAGAATATTACATTTTATGATTTTATAAATTAATTTATTTTATTTCCCCTATTTCTCATTTTTCCTTTTTCTTTTCCTTCTCCTTTTTCTCCTTTTTTCTTCTTTCTTCTCTTTTTCTTTTTTCCCCTCCTTGGGTCACCCGCACCGGCCTGCTTCCTCCCCCTCCTTGTGCGCTGGGCCACAGGCCCGTTTCTCCTCCCTTCTCCTCCTCGCATGCCGTCTAGCACAGCCCAAACTCCCTTTATTTTTTTTCTTTTTCTTTTCTAGACTGGACCTGCCGGCTCTCCTTCTTTCCTGCGCCGGTCTAACCACTCGCACCTCCCCTCCCTTTCTTTCTTCTTCCATGCCCGACCAACATCTTCTCTGCCATGGTCGAGCACGCCGGCCGCTTGTAACTGCCGCCACCTGCCACTGCACCTGCCTCCCTGCTACTCCCTCCCTCTCCCCCATCCTTTTCTTTCCTATTTCGAGTGAAACTATCCCGTGCACCCTCCATCCATGCCTGAATTCTTTCCTCTTCTTCTCCCTTCACCTCCATGTCACCCGACCACCGTCTGCCACCCTTCGTCCTCTCGCCGACCAGCCACCTACCCCTCTCTTCTCCCTCTTCTTTTTCTTACCCTCACCAGCCTTCATTCCCCATAATTTTCGAGGCCTTTCCTCCTTCCCCGAGCCTCTTCTCTCCTTTCTCCTCCCTCCCATTCCTTCCCTGGTTTTTTCTCACCACCGCCAACCACTGTTTCAACCACCTTTCCAACCCCCTACGCCGCCTCCTGCCACCACCTCCTACTGCCCTACACCATCACGCCACCCCTCGAGCCCCCTGCACTTCGTCCCTTCTCCCCTCTTCTTTTTCACCCCACTTTTCTCCCTTATTGCCAAGCCTCCTGCAACTGCCCCTTTCGCCGCCATCCGGCCACCTCTGCCGCCACCAAACCCACCATTCGAAACCCTGCAACCCCCTCTACCACCACCATGCTTTAGTTGGTCGAAAACAGCCCTTGCACAGCTTCATTTTTCCCTCCTCTTTTCCTTCCTTCTCAGCCTCTCCACCTCAACCCACCTCGGCAGCCATCTTCGCCTCCTTGCTGCCGCCGCCTCTGCCACCCTATGCCGCTGGGAAACCATCCTTAGCCACCACCTACACCCCCTCTTCACTCCTACACCATTCCATTGCCTTGAAACCTTCCCTATCTACCTCATTTTCTAGCCTAAAGTCACTAAACCGAGCCATCTCTCCTCTCTTCTATCTCACCCCTTTCGACCATTTTATTCACCCCTATTTTGCATGTGGCTCACGTTGTTCATGTAGCGTGAGCTCCTACTTGATTTGGGAATTTATTATCTAAATTTTGAGGTATATTAATAATTAATTAAAGTTTTTTATTATTAAATAAATTTTATAAAGTTTTATCCTTTTAATTTATTATTTATAACATAATAATGATTGATATTATTTTTAGGTGTTGAGTTACTAATTAAACCTTGAATCCTTAATCGGGACACCGGTAAGGTTCAATTTTTGCGGGATTAAGGTAATCGTTAATCCTCACTTAAATGTATGGAAAAATGTATGATAGCACATTAGGGATTTTAGTATGATTTCATGCATGTTTTATGTTGCCTAGTATGATATATATATGGTTGCTTATATTGATTGATAAAAAGAAAATAAAAGAAAATTATGATAGCTTTTGTGCCATGTGTAGAGATGATACTTAAGGAATGAGTTTGATATTTGATGGAAATGTTAAATGCTTGTCTATGATGTATTATGTTGCTAATGCATGAATAATATTATTGTTTAAGGGTATTTTAGTAATATGCCTATGTAAGTATGTGATCTAATATATGTAGTTGCTAATGAGTATTATGTTGAATAATGACAAGTTGGTGGAGTTAAATGATAAGAATGAAGTGTTAATATTAGCATTTTATATAGTGGTGGTAGATTCATAAAAGTGGTGTAATAAAGGGGTAAAATGGTAACTTTATAAGTGAAAGGGTATTTTGGAAATTTTAGAGTAAAAGGGTAAAATGGTAATTTTTTAAGTAAAATGGCATTTTGGTAATTCTGAAAGAAAAGAGGAAAAACAGTTATCTTATAAGTAAAAGGATATTATGGTAATTTGGGGAGTAAAGGGGTAATAGGGTAATTTTGGAAAAGAAGGGCAAAATGGTAAATTTGTAAGGAAGATAAAGATGGTAATTTTGGATGTAAAAGGATAAAATAGTAATCTGTAAAGTAAAAGGAGTGTTATAGTAATTTTATAAGTAAAAGGGTATTGTGGTAATTTTGTAAATAAAAGGATATTATGGTAATTTGGAAGTAAGGGGTCGAAGAGTAATTTTGTAAATAAAAGGATATTATGGTAAACTTGGGAGTAAGGGGTAACTTGGTAATTATGATAACGATGAAAGATAATTTCGTAATTAAATTATGATTATAGAAGGGCAATTGGATAATTATGATACTAGATAAGGGTAATTTGGTAAATTAACCAATAAAAGGGCATTATGGTAATTTTAATATGGAGAAGGGCAATATAGTAATTATAAGAATGGAGAAGGGTAAATTAATAATTTTAAATATGGAAAAGGGTAAATTAATAATTATAAATATGGAGAAGGGTAAATTGGTAATTACAATTATAAAGAAGGTTAAATTAATAATTGTAATTATGAAAGAGGTTAAGTTGGGATTTATGATAATTGAAAAGGATAAAATGGTAATTATAATAATTAAGAAGGGTAAAATGGCAATGATAATAATTTAGAAGGGTAATTTGGTAATTTTGATAATGGATAAGGGCGATTTGGTAATTTATCCAACTCAAAGGCAATTTAGTAATTATAACAAGGGAGAAGGGCAATTTGGTAATCTAACCAACCAAAAAGGGAAATATGTTAAGGTTAACAATTACGAAGGGTGAATGGTGATCTAAAAAGTATAAGAGATAACTTGGTAACCTAAAACGAGTAAGGAGTAATATGGTAATTTGTCAAGTAAGGAAGGGATGACTTAGCAATTATATAAGTAAGGTAATTTGTACCTATCATGTCGTTGTGATTCTGGAATTTCATAATATGACCCAGATAATGCTGATTAGCAAGGTAAGAGTATTTGATAATTGGTAAGTATCACGAGAACAAATCTTAATCCAGAATTAGATGAGATTATGATGGCCTTAATGATTTCTCTATGTATTCTTGGATAACCGTCTGAATAAGAAATGACTAATGATATCAGAACGATTGAAAGTGAATAAGTATATGATTATTGTGCTTTCATGATCACTTTAATTAAGACACTAATACTTAAAGTGAAAGACCTCGATATCGGGAATGGTGACTATTTAGGGGTCGCTACCCTAAAGACGTGGTTTAGTCCACAATTATTCTAGTATTTGCTGGTGTGCCTTTGTGCCCCAGCCAGGCCCTATATCTTACTCTATCTAGCTCTACGGACCTAGTTAGGGGGTATGCAAACTTATGGATTAGGTAGGGTACTGAGTAGCTTTATGCACCAGTACGACCAGGGTACCTTTGTGTCCTTGGGTTCGTGGTTGAAGGGTACTGAGTAGCCTGTATGCACCGGTACGACCGATGTACCTTTGTGTCCCGGGTTCTTGATCTCCCATCCGAGGCAAATAAATAGAATTGTTGTGCTAAATAAGAAAGGAAAAACACTAATTGCAAAAGTGAAAGATTAATGAGCCGGGCCCAGTTGACTTATGATATTGAGTACCAATCCACCGGTTATAATAGTGGCCCAGGAGCGTGTTGCCCTTGCAAGTGATTATGAGTACCAATCCACCAGATATAATAGTGGTCCAGGAGTGTGTTGCCCTAGCAAGTGATTATGAGTACCGATCCATCGGATATAATAGTGGTCTAGGAGCATTTTGCCCTGGATGATGATTATATGTATTCCAGTCCACCGGCTAAAATAGTGGGGGTCCTGAGCTCCATAAAACCAGTTGTGTATGTGAATAAAGTCATGGAAAAATATTAATCACTTATAGTGGAACACCATGTGAGGCGGGGCCAGACCGGTCCACCGGCAAATAATAGTGGCCAGGAGCGTTTTGCCCTGGAGACCGATCCACCGGCATATAATAGTGGTTAGGTGCATTCTGCCCTATAAGTGACCGATCCACCGGCTATAATAGTGGGGTTCTCGCACTCATATGGATATAAAATATGAGATTGATTGAATGATGACGCAATAATGGCTTAAGGCCCGAATGTATTGATTTTATGCTATGACATGGCTTAAGGCCCAAAAGTATCGATCGTGACTTATAACTTGTTATATATGTGATTGTTATGTATGCACCTCTTATTACATATGTATATAGCTTGCATTATGTGTTGCATTGCAGACCTATTTTTAAGTGTGGTATTAAAGGGTTACTCAGTACCATAGTACTGAAGGGTTCCCTTCGTGGGGTCCCTGCCTATTCAATGGGCAGTCCCCCTTGCAGGTCTTTTCAGGTGCTACTCAAGTGATCAATAGGAAAGAGAGTAAGGAATTATTCGGTACTATTATGGTTTTTCTCTTTCGCTTTTAAATTTCTGGTTTTAATCTTAATGTTGTTAAAATAACCATTATTGGTGGATTTTATTCTTGTAAATGTTTTGATGCGCTACTCTAATCTGAAAATGAATTGTAAATTGTATTTTATACTTTTAGCCTTAGCACTTAATACTGGAACGGTAGGAGTGAACCGGTCTGGTACTAAGTGTGGCGGTAATATCCCCAGAATTCATAATTTTATAATTTGCTTCCGCTAACTCTTTCAAATAAAATAAAATTTTTCAGTAGTGAATTTTGGGGGTGTTACAACATGAATCTTTGGTTTTATATGGTTTGAAATTAGGGCTTGGTAAGAATGAATCTTTGGTTTTATATGGTCTGAATTTAGGGTTTGGAAGGATGAATCTTTGGTTTTGTATGGATTGAATTTAGGATTTTGTATGACTTAATCTTGGGTTTTGCATGAAAGAATTTAGGGTTTTATATGGATGGATCTAGGGTTTGCATGGTTGAATCTAGGGTTTCACGTGGGAGCTTAGGGTTTCGCATGAAAAATTTGAATGGTTACATGGGATGTGTAAAGTCTGCATGGGTATGAAATTTACGTATGGAAAGTTGATTTGGGATGTAATGAAGGTAATGGAAGTGTTGTTTTGGTGTTTGAACACTTTGGATGAAAAATAATACGTGGAGTAATATAAGGGTACGTAGGAGACCAAGCTAGGGTTTGTGTGGACAATTAGGGTTTAGTGTGGCTGTTTAGGGTTTTTATGGTGTCATGTATATTTGATGATTAAAGTGTAATTATGATGATGGAATTTATGAGTTGTGGTGTGTGGAGTGTTAAAATGTTTGGGTTGTTTAAAGTAGTGTAGGATGGGCCACTTAAGCCTAAATTATGGTTTCTGGGGAAACCCTAGAGTAATGAAATAAGTGGACTTGGAGGATAAGTGTAAAAGGAGTGATTCATGCATGTCTAGGGTTAAAATTTTCTGAATTATATACTTAAGCCATTATTAATTTAAAGTGGAAGATTATTGAGCTGGGCCCAGACCGGTCCACCGGCGAATAATAGTGGTTAGGGCATTATGTCCTATGTGTAACTGGTCTACCAGTAATAATAGTGGTCATGCTTTGTACCTATGCATTTCTGGTCCACCAGCTATAATAGTGGGGGATTCTGTACTCAACAAAACTGAACATATTTGTATCAAGACATGGGATAGACACTAAGTACTTATAGTTGAACACCATATGAGAAGGAGCAGACTGGTCCACGGGCAAATAATAGTGGTCAGGAGCTTTATGCCCTGTGCGTTTCCGGTTTACCGGCTATAATAGTGGTTAGGAGCTTTATACCCTGTGCATTTTCGGTTCACCGGCTATAATAGTGGGGTCCCCATACTCGTATAGATTTGATAAAAAGTATGGTGTGAAACGAGTTCTAATTAGAGATTAATTAAATAATTAATCCGGACTATAAATGGGCCTTTATGTATTTACCAGAATGATTGAATGATATTATGTTGTTATGATGGTTTTTTTGTTCTGGTTATTATTTTGCATGGTTTATGTGATTTTATGTGTTGACCTTAGTACACGGTTACCTTACTCAGGTCGTAGTGTGCTAATCACCATTTTTCATGGGTAATGTTCATTCCCATGAGTAGTTAGCCCTTCTGACTTTGTGCAGGTGGGCGAGACATCCGGCGGGGCTGAGTGTTGAGTATGTTTTGGCTCAAGGTTCGAGAGTGTCGTAGCTGTTTTTTCTCTTCTTGTTATTCTATCTCTTCCTGTTATTTCTTTTGGATCGGATTTACCCCTTTATGATTTATTACTTGTATCGAGTATTTTAAATGAACATTTTATCGGTTGTAAGTTTAATTCTCTTTTGGATATGAATTACAATTCTTTGTGCATACTCTGATTTTTTATGTATGATCTTTCTAATTCTTTTATGAGCTATTAGTTTGAGTTTAATATCAATCTTTTATTAACCTTAGCACTTAGTATTGGAACAGTCTGGGATAATCGGTCTGGTACTAAGTGTGGCGGTAATATTTCCAGAATTCACGGGTTTTGAATTCTAAATTCTTCCGTTTTTAAAAAAAAAAAAATTAGTGAATTTTGGTGTTATAGAGAGTATAAGAATTAATATACAATAGTAGATTAATATAGGGGTCAGAAAATAATTTGAATATAAAGTAATTCTATAGAGACTAAAATAATAATAAAAAGTACTTTTATAAGAATAGAATTTATAAAATTACAAACTATAAAACTAAAATAAATATATTTTTTATATGGACAAAATAAATAATGCTACAAACTATAGGGCCCGAAGTAAAATTTTTTGCTCGTCATACTCTCCTGGTAGGAATAATGCATCTTTCGACGTGAGAGCTTCTTGCCTAATTGAGATGTGACAATACTGTTATGGAAATATTTTAAAATAATATTTGGAAACTATTAATTTAATATAGGTAAAAGTTAATTTACTTTTATTTACATTATAATGAGTTAGAGAAAATAAAGATTGTGTCATTTAATTTTTCACCTCCACACCTATTATCCTTTAAAAATGAGATTAATAAAAATAAAATAAATGCGGATAAATCAAGAAAAGTAGTTTATCTCAAATAACTCAATAAAACTTTTAAATAATGTCGGAAGTAAATAATTTTATTCACCTTAATTTATCACAAATTAAATGGATACCAAAAACAATCGATAGTTTGTTACATGGAGAGACAAACTATGCAGTTAATGGGCCGTTTGGTAGGACGTAATATATTTTTAAAAAGTGGTAAAAGTTGATTAGTTTGTTTAGTAAAATTAGAAGTCAAAGTTAAGTTATATTTCTTATGAAGCTCATATTTTATGCAATTCCTTAGAAAATAACTTACTTAGATAGAGTGAAGTAAGTCATATCTTTTAAGTAATCATATACTTATTTATCCTCATTTTTATCAATAAAAATTTATTATATATTAAAGAATGTTGTTATAATTTACATACTTTTTTTATTGGTGTAATAATAAACTAAATATAAAATACTATTACTTATATAGGAATATAAAATAAATATAAAATATAAAATTTTATTAGTTTTAAAAAATTATTTTTAATAAGTCACTTCCATAAAAATATAATTTACTAATTTTTATTTATTTATTTATCATGACCCCTAAATTTGCATACAGAGGAGAGAGAGCACTTGAAAAAATTGATAATTTTCGATATTTAAGTGGTTTTTATCATTGCTTGATACTCTACTGTGCCCCCCTGTAGGCACGGCATTTAGGTCTGAAGACAGTAGAGGTGGTGGGCCTAGTGGCAGTCATCCATCAACGTTCACTCCCCATTATTGAAGTGCGAGAATTGAGATGAGTGCAAGTTTTGCCCAACTCGAAATAGATGCCGGTGCTTATTTTCCGTTTTAAAATATTTTTTAAATAATCTATATATTATTTTAAGAAATAATAGATATTTTTTAATATAAAAATTATATTATTTATTCAAAAAATAATATAACAAGTAACACATAAAAAAAAAAGAAAAAAAGTAAGTATTATTTTTTTAGAAAAGCAATTTACTTTTAAAATAAAATTTTTGAACTAAAATTATTATTTTTTCAAAAATAAAGAGAGAATAAATTTTAATCATTAATTTTTTAAATTATAATATTAAAATAGAATTATTATATTGGTATTAAAAATACTTTTGTAATATTTTTTATAATTTTTATCTATATATATTAAATAATATTAAGGGTTAAGATTTATTGTCAAAATATGTAATATTATTTATGAAAAAAATATTGAGTATTAAATAACTTCATAATTCTCAAAACGATCATGGACTCAAGATAAATTCACTTGACTAATGTGATTTCTATAGTTAAGGTTATAAATAAGGCGAAACGAGTTAAATCGATATGAACTTATATTTGACTCGTTTACTAAACTAATTTAAAAATAATATTTGAGCTCGACTTATTTTTAAATAAGGTGATTTCTTGAACTTTTAAACAGTAAATGAATTTAAGTTCATAATTTTTTATATAGAGACTTGACTTATTTATTAAAAAAATAAAATTATTATATTTAAATAATTTATTTAACTAAATAAATGAATTGGTTCGAGAAGGAATGAATTTAAAATGCTAGGGGGTGTTGATTGATGTTTGTGAAGCCACATTGACATTTTTTATTGATTGGGCATTAGAGCACCAGATGAAAACTTGTTAAACCTAAATGCATGAAATACCCCAAAATCCTAAATTAGGAAAGCATGGTCGAGTAGGGAATTATTAGAAAATTAATTAAGATAAACTACTTTATTGGAAAAAAAAGGGGAATTAATTAGGATAAATCAAGAAGGAATTTATAAGTATGTAAATAGGAGGAATTGTGGTATTTTAAGTCAATTAAGGTTTTTATTTTAGAAATTTATTAAACACATTAATTTATATAAAATAGGGAGGATAAAATAGTTTCAAATTAATATAAAATTTTTAAATAATTTAATTAGAGAAAAATTAAGGGGTTTTGTTAATTAAAATGAATTTAGGAAATTTTTCCCTAAATTAACCTAAAAATATAATTTAATTATTGTTTTGATAATTATATTTTATTAAATACCCCAAATTACCCAAATTATACTAATTAAGGCAACCACTAATTTTTCATTATTTTTCCTTTTTCTCTTTTTCCTTTTTCTCCCTCCTTTTTTTCCCTTTTTCTTCCTTCCCCTTCTCTCCCTTATTTCCCCGGCCTGGGCCGGCCCGCTGGCCCAAAACCCCCTCCCTTTTCCTTCTTCTCGCCGCGGCCCAGCGAGCCCGGCCGTCTGTGACCCAAAACGCGGCGTTTCGACGCTGAAGTCGCGAAAACGCCGCGTCGCGATAAGGAAGTAAGTTACCGTTGCCAGACCGACTCAAACGCCGCATCTTGCCCAAAAATAGACCAAAACTCCGCGTTTCATTTATGGGAAAAATAAACCGCCGCGCCCGGCCGGTTCCTCCCTTCCTTTTTCCCTTCCTCTGGACCGCCGGTCCAGCCCTCCTTTCTTCTTCTTCTTCTTCCTCCTCGCGCCGTCGCCGATTTCCACCTGCAACACGAAACCACGCCGGAGACGCAAAGCCTGCCATGACAGCTCCAGCTCCGGTCGTTTCGCCTCCTCTCCTCGATTGAATTCCCCTAGATGTGACCAATCCTCGCAGCCTTCTCCCACACGAAAATTCTTCCTCTTTTCAGGTAATTATGGCCTGAAAAATTCAGGCCTTGCGCCGGCCACGCACGCCGGAAAAAGCCTAACCTAACCCTAATCCCCTAACCTCCCACTTGATTCTTGTCATTTTCCGTCCAAATTATCCTATAAATAGCCCTCCTCACCGCCTTAATCGGGTTCGAAAACTGGGAACCCAATCGGAGCAAAGCCGCGCGCCGCCCTGCCTTCAGACGGCCTTTGCTCCGCCGACAGCCACCCCCACTGCCTACCCTTGCCACCACGGTCCTCCCTACACATCCCTCTACGCAACCAACCCCCTTCGACTCCCTGCCCTGCGCCGCACGTGCCGCCCTGGCCGTGCGAAAAGTCCTCCCCCAATCGACCCCTTCCAGCCCTGCGCCACCTTCGCGCCGCTGCCACTGGCTGTGCCGCCGCCCACAGCACCGCCACTACCCCCCAAAACAACCATGGGTTCTTTCTCTACCCCCCTATACCTCCCATTTCTCCTGGTTTTTCCTTCCCTAGCTTCCACCTCCATTTTTCCCCTCTCTTCCCTTCCTCCACCACCACCGCGCCGCCGCTTCTGCCGCCGCGCCGCCGCCGCCGCTGCCACCACCTCAGTCAGGTTGCTAACACCCTGAACCCTAAAGCTTCAATAATAAATAAAAATAAATAAATAAAATTGATTAATGATTTAATCTTATTAACTACTATTAATAGTATTATTATGATTAATATTAACACTATCCTTATTATTACTAACCTAGTGCTATTATTATTATTATTATTATTATTATTATTATTATTATTATTATTGTTATTATTATTACTATCATTAATATTATCATGATTATCATTATTGTTATTATTAGCATTATTATTGTTATCCTTATGCTCGCCATATCCAAAAACCCTAACCGTGTTTACCATCGTATTCTCCTTAGTGTTATTATTATAATTATTATAATTATTATTATTATTATTATTATTATTATTATTTTCATTAATATTATTATCATTATTATTATGATCATTACTATTATTATTATTATTATTATTATTATTATTATTATTATTATTATTAGTATTACTATCATTATTATCTCCATTAGTGTTATTATTATTACTATTATTATTATTATTACAATGATTATTATTACTATTATTATTATTATTATTATTAGTGCTATTATTATTATTAATATTATTATAAGCATTACTATCATTATTACTCCTATTACCATTTTTATTATTATCATTATCGTTACTGTTACTACTCCTATGGTTATGCTGCTATTATTATTACTATTATTCTTACCATTGTTATTATTTTACTATTAGTGTTATTATTGTTATTAATATTATTATTATCAATATTATTATCATTATTACTATTATTGTCATTATTATTATTATTATTATTATTATTATTACTACTGTTACCATTGTTATTATTGTTACTATCTTTACTATTTTTATTATCAACATTACTATTGTGGTTGTTACTATTATTATTACTAGTACTATTATTATTATTTCTATTACTATTATTATCATTAACTGTATAATTATTATTATCATTATTATCCTTATTATTATATTATTATTATTATTATTATTTTGTTGTTGTTGTATCGATTACTACTATCATTATTATCCTTAACGTCATACTTTGATATTAGTACCTTAGTATGCTTAGTATTGCCACAACTATTATATTATTATTATTATTATTACTGTGATTATTATTATTGTTATTTTTATTATTATTTTTATTTTTACTATTGTTATTATTGTTACCATCATTATTGCTATCATCACTATTATTCTTACTATGATTAATACTAGTGTTATTATGTTATTTTCTCACTATTAGTATTATCGCTAATATTCCTATTAATATTATTTCTAGTGCTCTTACCATCATTTATATTATTACTAATATTATTGATTGCTAATATTAATATTATTATTGTTGCTATTATTATTTTGTTATTATTAAAATTATTATTATTATTGATGTTATTATTAATACTATTATTGTTGTTGTTATTATTATTGGTACCATTATGGTCGTTACTCTTATCATTATTATTACTATTGCTATTATTATTTTCATTACTACTACTCCTTCTGCTATTATTATTATTATTACTATTATTATTATTATTGTTATTATTATTATTATTATTATTATTTGATACTGTCATTATTTTATTATTATTGGTAATATTACTATCACTAACGCCACTATAATTTCAATTGTTATTAATATCATTATTATCATTATAGCCATTATTATTCTTATTATGAGTATTATTATTATAAGTAGTATTCTTATTATTGTTAGTATTTTTAGTAACTACTATTATTAATATCGAAACCCTCACCCTAATGCTTTGGATTTTACTAAAACCCACTTTAATTAGTGATAATCCATTTAAGCTATTGTAAGAATAGTAAACCCTACCCTTAATTTATAAACCCCTATTATTAATATTAGCATTAGTATTAGGCCATGATAGGGGTAAGATAGGAATTTTGATAATTTCGGTAGAGGGAGATTAACCCTAAGTATTTCCCTCTTATAGGTGAACCGGGTCAAACCCCAGGAGGTGTAGGAGCGTGCTCCAAGCCCGGCGCCGATTTAGGTAAGGACGTAACTAAGGCCACTTGTGTGTATTGCATGTTTTACCTGTCTTGTATACTTGTGCTGTTGTATGCTATAAATTGTATATTATCTGTGTATTGTGTAGCGCAGCATGGAACCGAGGTACGTTCTCGTGCTCTCGGCTGTGTGTATTAATATGTTGCGGTGCAAGTATGGTGTGATGTGATGTGACATGTTGTGATGTGACCCCTACGACATGCATGCTAGGTTTTGTGAGGAAGTGTTGTGAAGTGGGGACTTGAAAAAGAAAAATAAGCGATTAAGATAACCAAAGGGAAGTACGTCGGTTAACATAGGTATAGGCGATTTAAGGAACTCATAATTTGTGAGATGATGAGGAAGAGGGGAAAACAAGTAAATAGAAGCATGGGAATAAAAATAAGGTTGCATGGGGGAAACTAGGGTTTGATGGAAATGATAGAGTTGACATGGGGGGAAATGATAGGGCTTGCATGGGGAAGTTAACGTTGGCATGAGGACGAACCTTACGTATGAAAAGATACCTTGGGATGTGAGGGAGTCAGTGGGAGGCCCATTTGGGAGTCTGGAGGCTCGAGGCGAAATATAGTACGTAGGGTCTTATAAGGTACCCAATTAGGGTTTTGGGAAGAATTAGTAATATGAAAAAGGCGAAAGGAAAAAGGTTAAGGGTGAGTGAGGTGCGGGTTGAGAGTGAGGGTTTTGTTATAATTAATGATTATGGAAGTTTGAGAGAGAAGGAATATTGGGAGAACGGGAGAGGTTACCTTTGGGAAGAGAAAGGTATTAAAGTTGAAGTGGAAAACTAGAGTTTTAGGGTCACAGGTAGAATCGATGGGTAAAGTGATATGATTTGGGGATTGGACCAGAATGAGATAAGGTGTCGAGGATAACTGAATTAACGGTAGTGAAGTAAGAGGAGGCTGGACCACATAGGTCCAGCTAGGGTTTCAAGGGAAACCCTTGAGACTAGTGACAGGTGGGGTCCGATATCACGAGGTGTTGCGTGTATAGCGGGGAATTGGACATCGAGGTACGATAAGGGGGGGCACGAGTTCCAAGATATGGGACGGGCCCTCTTGGGAGGATGATTGTGGATATAGTTAGCCATGCATGTCAAGGGTAAAACACTTTCTAATAAGATACGTTAAAATACTAATCACTTAAAGAGAAAGATGCTGAGCCGGGGCCCAGACCGGTCCACCGGCGAATAATAGTGGCCAGGAGCCGGGGTGCCCTGGAGACCGTGCCACCGGCGAACAATAGTGGTCGGGAGCATTTTGCCCTATATGATTTCCGGTCCACCGGCTATAATAGTGGGGGTTACCGTGCTCAGCAGACCAAACATAAAATTGATAAGACATGGGAAAGAGACTAAATACTTACAGTGGAACACCATGTGAGTCGGGGCCAGACCGGTCCACCGGCAAATAATAGTGGCCAGGAGCGTTTTGCCCTGGAGACCGAGCCACCGGCAAACAATAGTGGCCAGGAGCGTTCTGCCCTGTACATATCTCTGGTCCACCGGCTATAATAGTGGGGTTCCCGCACTCACGTGGATTGATAAAGATTATGTGTGAAATGGACATATTATTATTAACGAGAATAAAGAATAAGTCACCGGAAAGTACTCAGACCTTATCATGTTGTTATTGCATGTGCCTTATGTGATTGTGTATGCAGACTACATGGCATGATTGTATGCTTGGCCCTAGCGCCTACGCCCTTACTCAATACTGGACCCGTACTGATACTATGCTGGTTGAATGGGTCCTGTGATGATCCACCAATGGTGGGGAGCAGACCTTTGATGCAGGTTTTGATCGGTTGCTAATTGGGGTGGAAGGTTGACTTGAGTGAGTAAGTGGTCCGGATATTTACCCTTTTGGAATTTGTTTGTTTAATCAAATTCGTCTTGGAAGTCACAAGTTTAATACTTAAATTCTCAAAGGGTCTTATCGTACCTTGTTATTCCGTGTTATAAGGACTGTGATATATGGATTTTTAAATTGTATTTCGGAATGTACCTTTTTACCTTCGCACTCTGATTTTGTAGAACTCGTGTTTTATGAATGATTTGTTCTGGTTTTATTCTTTCTAGCCTTAGCACTTAGTATCGGGTCGGTAGCTATGGATCGATCTGGTACTAAGTGTGGCGGTAATGCCCCCGAGTTTACGGTTTTAATTCTCTTGCTTCCGCTAAAACTTTTGATTTAAACGAAATTTTTCTGTAGTAAATTTGGGGGTGTTACAATGCAGGCCTCGGATTATGAGGCCTGATGCAACTTGTCGAGGTAATTTGTGGTTCAGGAAGAAGCTGTCAATTTCAGTGATGAGACCTTGTACTAGATTAGAGCTAACTGAGCTTTGCCCAAACTCGGCCATAACATTAACTTAACAAACACAAATTAAGAGGTAATTTATTTGTTCATAGTTAAAATAAATAAAACATTTAATAGCATAATAATCCCAGGAAAAACAAAATTGCATGGTTATTGCTTTTCAAGCTATATATATATATATAAGGAACGATAGTATTAATATCGCTCATCCTGGTGGGGATTAGGGCCGTTGACAAATCAAACCGGCTCGCAAGCCAGCTTGACTCGACTCGTTAATGGTTTGGCTTGACTCGCTTGATTAGGTAAACAAATCAAATCCAAGCCTTGATCTTAGGCTTGTTTATTTAACGAGTCAAACTCAATCCTATATTAACTTGGCTCATTAGCTTGCGAACCGGCTTGATTTGAACCCGACTCAAGTTTGGCTCATTTGATCGTTTAGCAAATAAGTTTTGAGAATACATAAAAATATAAATTAAACTTAAAAAGCTTTAATTATTTTTTTAACAAATAATTCTCATAAGTTATGTTTTCTTTTTACGAAAATAATTCTCATAAGTTATTTTTTTTTACCAAAACATTGTGTTTCAAATTTTTCGGACCCTCCCCAACTGACCAGATGGCCTAGACCCTATCAGTCATGAGTCTCCTCTAGCCCAAACTTGGTCATGCACACCACACACGCACACAGCTCTGGCTCTCGGTTAGTAGTCATGTGTTGTGAATCTCCTTGTCTCTGGTCCAGTCCTCCTCTTTCTCGACTCTCTATCTCTCGCGAGTCGTGACTCTCCCTCTTAGGCTCTTAACTCTCAAGTGACTCGTAGACCGTCGTCGTTGACGTCATGAGTCTCCTCTTCAGCCTCCAATCTAAATTCTCGACTCTCTCTAGCTATACAGGACCACAGATCCACAGCCTCCAACCCTCCACTTCTCCATTCTCAAATCTCCACAACCACAAGTCCCGTGCGACTCCGTACTGACTATCTAACCTATCTCTCCTCCGGTCTCCACTTTTCCTCCAACTCCATCCTCCATTCTCAGTTTCTAACCGCCCATGGTTCGTGGCTAGTTCAGCCCACCACCTCACCCAGTCACCCTCACCCCTCACTCAGTCGCCCTAGCCTCACCCCTCGATCTGCCTCCCTATTCACAACTCATACTGACAGGCTCGATTGCCTGAGACTCCCGACTCTCCACTCGGAGGTCGGCCCTTGATCTGCACACCCGACCACACACCCTAACTCTATTATGTGTGCACTATGTGGTATATTGCATAGGTATATTTCATCATTGATTTTCATTTTCAAATTTGTTGGATAAATCTACGTTTTACTCATTTACAAATTTGTAATTGCGAATGATGATTGATTTTATGTTGTGGCATGGCATATTGGCATGTAGCTTGTGGTGTTGAATTAAAAAAAATTGAGGTTGTACAGTTGTGATATTAATGTTTGACAATTTATTTTGTGCTTGTTGTGGTTCTTGTATTGTCGGTATTGTACAATTATAGAAAATAATGGTCTTTACGATGTAACTTTGATCTTATTTGTGCATGATAAATTAATAATGGTTGTTGGCCCCTAAAAAATGAAGGTTTATGCTTTGTAAAAATTGTTCTTTATCATATATTCTATTGTACAATATGGATTTTGGTATTTGTTATGTTTATATGCTTTGAGCTCATAGTTTCTTGATTGCTCCAATTATTGGGAAAAAAATATTTTGAGAAAGAAGCTTATAAGATTGTGAAATTAATGACAAGAGTAGATAGCAGATGAATAAAGGATTAAATTAGGAGGAAATTTTAGTTTCTTTTTGTCATTATATTATCTTTCTATAGGTTTTATCAATTTTTAAGAAAATTATAGATCATTTGAAATGACTTAAGTTATGGTTTGTTTGGATTAAGATAAATTGGGGTGAGGGTAATTATTATGATGTTTTTTTATAGTTTCTATGAGTTTGATTGTTTATGATGTTTGGAGATGTTTGGAGATGTTTTCAAGATCTTGTAATTGAAAATATCAATAAAACACTTGGTCAATAGCTAGCATCATCTTTCCTACTATATTATTTTATAGATAATTTTTTTATTTTATGTTTTTAAATTGAGTAATAGCGTTATTATTTTATTGTACTTTTCATTTTGTTATCTAATGACTTCAAATATTTTCCAACTTAATACCTAATTATCAAGTGGTTTTCAAACATGATTCCTATGTTTACTTTGTATCTAATAGCTTTGAATATTTTATTTTACTTTCTTATTTGGTGTTATCATGAATAATTTTGTTATCATGTTATACTTAAAAGTCACATATGTTATTTTTGTTTAATTTTATCAAAAATGATTTATTTATTATGACATTGGAGGTTTGCATTTTACATTTTTTCCTCAATTTTATTTGTTATCAAGTTGTTTTTATTTGCACACATTAATACATCACACATGTAACCTTTTGTTTTTCCTTTTTACAAATACTTGGAATTTTGAACTTTAATTTTTTTCCATGTATTCTTTGTTTTATAATGATGTTTTATTTTGATTAAAAAAAAATAAAAACCATGGTAGTGATTATTAAATATTTGTAGTTTTATGTGTTATTTCGCTGCTATCTACTGCTACCTTGTGTGTGTGTTTTGCTATTTTTAGTTCAAACTTGTAATTATATCAAAGTTGGTAACTTTTGATTGTTCTTCTAAATAAGGATTTGTATTCCCTATATCATCATCATCTAAAATAGCAGATGACCCTAATATATTTGAAGTTTCTAGAGATACTTACATTGGTGATCATGATAAGGAGAATGATTTTGAGCCTATCAATGAGCTTGATGAAAAGGTTGATGAGTAGATTAATGAGGAGCAGGAGGTGAAAAATCAAAATAAAACTAATGATGACGAGCGTGCAATACTAAAGAAGGCTCGTAAGAAAACTTCACATGTTTAGAAAGAATTTGAAATGGTTGCTTTAAAATATGGTACCAAAAAGAAGCAGTGCAAACATTGTTGTAAACATATATCAATTCTTCCTATGGGTGTAACCAATCATCTTATCAGATATTTGGAGCAATATACTTGCCGACCGTCAAAAAAACAAAATATATTGTCTCTTTCTAAGTCCATTGGTACTAGAAAGTAACCTAATAAAGCTAATTACTCCATAAAAATGGCGTGCAAATTTGCAAGAATCTCCTATTCCAACCCGTCCCCAGCCATCCATGACTCATTCATCTCTCACCTCGAGTCGACACGACCTCTTCCAATTGAGCTATAAAACAAAATGGCAAAGAAACAACAGATCAAAATAGACAAAACAAAAGAAGGCCAATGCCATTCTGTCCTTCTCAAGAAAGGTTGTCGTATCCTCTGGATTTGAGATTGTGATAGCTGTCTTTTCCTCTTCCTCGACCGAGGCCCATGCAACTGGCGGGCACGTTGAGGATTATCGTAAGATGAGAGGTGAAGACTGAAGAACCGAATCGAATAGAAGAGACACGTGATATCAGGCAGGATTGGTGAGAGAAGCCAGTGGATAAGCATCGATTGGTTGAACTCGAGAAGCTTCGCGTGCTAATGGAGGAACTGTTCTTCAAAAAGCAATGGACCCTTGTGGCACATGGATTTTTTTTATAAAAAAATTATAAATTAAATTAAATGTAAAATAAGATATAATAATAATAATGATAATTTAAGAAATTTATTTACACATTATTATTATTATTGAATACATAATAATAAATATTATACACTTAAGATATTAAATTATTTTCTCAAAGTATGTATTCTATTAGTATAAAAAAAAAAATCGCTCCATTAATTAATGCACTTGTTAATGATCTAATAAAAGTGATTTCATTATTATATTTACATCATTTATTAAAAAAATAATAAAGCATTGGTAAAGAAAAAAAGTGAGGGTACAAATAAAAGGTATATTTTAGCTTTTATAAAAGAATTTTTTTTATATAAAAATTTAGTGATAGAAATTTTTTTTATGCAGAGTGAGTAATATTTAATTGTTCATTATAATTTAGTTGATAACAAATATTTATTAAATAGAGTAACATCACAAAAATGAATTATATGTAAATAATAACTGCAAATAAATTACAAATAATTAATTAATAAATAATATCCATATCTAATTATTTAAAATATTTATCAAAGAATTGAGGTGTGGACTTTAATAACTGCCTAATTTGGGTTAGAAGAAATAAGTGCATTTGGTAACAATAAAAAAAATAAAAAATAAAAAAGAAGAAGAAGAATTAAAAAGATAAAGAGTTTAAGAGTTGATTTATTTTAAACGTGAGATTACAATATGTTTTGTTGTTATAAATAAAAATTGAGTCCATAGTATTTTTTTTTTAAATAGAAGTATAGCATAGCAAACGTATCTGTTAAACTATCTTATCTCGTCCTTATTTAATGAGATATAATATTACTGTTTGAATAGCTTCTATGAAAATTAAATTATAATTATTATCCTTAAATAGTATGTACAAAATATAGCTTATAGGTTACAAATGATTTCACTATATTCATATGAGTGAACAAATAAATATAGATTCATCAATTGACGGATGTTAGTTTAGGTGGAAAATCTATTTATTGCTATGAATGTGTTATTATATATTATATAGATAAATGTGATATATTCCTTCAATACATATTAATGTAATATAATATATTTTTGTATATGCAAAATATAATACAATATACTCTAAATATGATATAATATGTTAAAAAAGAGATATTATATCAGTTTATAATGATCCAATAAAAAATAGTCCAACTTTAACTTATTATATTGTACCATATTATATTATATTGTAATATATACTATTTTATACTTTTAGATATTCATATTTGAATCAAAAAAGGAAAAATATATTTTTAATATATTATATCATATTTAGAATATATTATACAATGTATTAAAATTGATTGTATTATGCACTATATTATATGATATCTTGTAATAATTTTGTAATATATATATATATATATATATATATATATATATATATATATATCTAATCATAAATATTAATATGATCAAATATTTTAAATATATTTAATACTCAATCTCATTTTTTTTCCTATATAAAATCTAGTTCAAGATATTAAAGATAATAGCTAGCCTAACATATACAATACCCAATTATAAACATTTTTCTCCTCGTAACAGGCAAATTGCAGGTCTTCAATGGAGTTTTGCTTAGCCCCGCTTCATTTGAATGGTAGATACTTCTATTTAGTTAGGATTTATATTTATTTATTTTTATTTTGAAGAGAGTCTTTTCGATGGAGTTTTTGCATAGCCCCACTTTATTCGAATGGTAGATACTTTAGTTTAGTTTGGATTTATAAATTTGTTTTTATTTTAAAGAGAAATTTTTTGACCCTAGGTTTTTACACTTTAATTCGTTTGTCGGTAATTCTACTTTCCTAATAATTACAAAAGCAAAACCTAACAACCAACTACTAACAACAACCTTGTCAAACTACCATAATTTACTTTTTAGGCTAAAGTTTCAAAAAAAAAAATACTATCCATGTATTCGGTGCATTCAAACACTTAATTTATCAAATTCTACAATTATATTCAATGTATTCAAACATTTAATTTATCTCATATGTAACTGTTAAAAGCTATCTAACATTTTCTTTACCAAATCGGACAATATTAATTGAAACTTAACTTACATAGAAATTATTCAAAAGCTGAGCAATTATATTTTTCAACTTTAGACAATGGTTATATATATATCTCGTGCTTATTAGAGATAGTCTCAATTATAGAATATAGTTTTCAACTGCATGTAAAACATTTAATTAGTATTGAGTCATTGATCCAAAAAAATTACTACCATAATTGAGGCGTTTATATTTAATGTGACAAATGGTTAAAATTTTGTAAATGAGTCTTTAAACATTGGTTGGATATAAATGTGTCAACTTATTAACACGCTAAATGTGTCAAGTTAGATAGTGAATAAACAAATCAAAAAAATTTCCAATTATGAGGGTTACCTAATCATCTTACTCATAATTGTCATTTGGACTAAAATTATGATTTTGATGAAAAATGTTATGCATCGAAAATTTGAACACAAACCAAAATTTAAAATTATCTAAAAATATGTATATTAGTGCTTTAATTTTTTTTATTGTAAATAAATTAATACAAACTAAAAAAATAATAATAATATAACAAAAATATGGTCCAAAAAATTAAATTACAATAATAATAATAATAATAATAATAATAATAATAATAATAATAATAATAATAATAATAATAACAATAATAATAATAATGATGATGATGATGATGATGATGACGACTACGACAATAATAATGTTAATGATAAATCAAATTTTCTAATAAGTCTCCACAAGCACATGTTAAGATGATACTATTGCATTAAATGCAGGCATACAAGATGAGTATTAACACTAAATGTTAGTTTTCCTTCTATTTTCAGTCACCTTAACCAATACCCTTGAACAGTTGTTAGAAAAAACGATAATAAGTTTATTGCACTTTTTTGCTTCATGATTTTCTTTTATTATATATTGTTATTAGTTTTCATTACTTGATTATCAATAAAGATGAAATTAGTGTAGTAATATATATATATATATATATATATATATAGATGAACTTTGTTCCTAGTTTGGTTTTTGAGTTTTAGTATATAGCATTATTGGATTTTGCTTGGTCGTACCTAATTCATATATAGATTGGACTCTAATCATCGGTTAGTTCAATGTATATAGTAACTCACTACTAAGGTTGTAAATGAGCTGAGCCGGCTCATGAACTATTTGGCTTGGCTCGGCTCAGGCTCATTTAGTTAGATGAGCTAAACCCAAGCTTCACTTTTAGGCTCTTTATTAAATGAGTCAAGTTCGAGCCCGAGCTCGAGCCCAAAAAGGTTTGGCTAGGCTCAATTATAGCTTTGGTTCGTGAGATTATTTTTACTCGTTAAAATTTCGATTTGGCTCGTTCATTTAGTTAAATGAGTCAAGTCCAAGTCATGAGGTGTTGGGCTCAGGTCGGTTCATTTATAACCCTACTTATATCCAAATAATTATTTCCCACAAAAATAAAGTACTCTAACAATGCTAAAAATGAGCTCATTTTAGTAAAATGATTTTTTAAAAAAAATTAATTATAATTATCTTAATATTAAACTTAACACTTGTGACACCCCAAATTTTACTACCGACGAATATTGATTTTATAGCAGAAATATATAATCAAAATACCGGGTGTAACCATCGTAACCGTTGTAAGTCTGGCTTACCATACCATGATCACATCAATCACAAGGCTAAAACCATTGAAAGTAAAATAGAGTAAAAAAAATGAGAGTAGCTTTATACACATAAATATGAGTCCATAAAGGTATCTGGATAAATCTATTCTACGGATAACATGACACTATATCCATGCCCTAACTGTACCCCATATAGATAATTATACGCAATAATATCATCCAAATAGTCCTCAATGAACTCCACAAAAGCATTAGGATCATTTGCTCACGGAAATGAGCAGCATCCATAAAAAGGATGGTCGGTACAATATATACCAAACAATGTGACAATACTATTGAGTCAGGGATATAGTTAAATATATACATACACAATAGAGAATGCGTACACATGTGAAATAAATGAAATATCATAAGGTAAGTATTGATCCAGGCCTCTTTATTAGATATAATAACTCCATTTTTTTTTACATTGAGTTCAGACACACCACTATTCTTAAACATGTGGAATAGTCTAAAGTACCTCTTAGGGACAACACATCCAAGCCACTATTATCAATGGGCATAATGGACCCAATGACTCTCAATAAAAATTGCTCCTAGGCCACTATTCTTAAACTAATGGAATGATTTAAAGTATCTATCAAGGACAGCACACCTGAGCTCCTATTATCGTTCGGTTGAACAAACCCAACACCTCTTCCACTTTAAGTCGTTAATACCTTTTCCATTAGGTTACTTATTTAAAATCATATTATATTTCATGTTGAAGTTAGGGGCCCACTATTCTTTATCTTGTGGAACGGAATGATGCACCTTTTAAGGCAAAACACTCCCAAGCTACTATTATCGTTCGGTGGAATAGACCCATAAAATACCATGACCCGACTCAAGTGATGTTTCACTTTAAATTATTAATGTCTCATTCATGATTTATTTTAAAACTATAGAACATATTAAAGTAGGTAAAGCACATCACAAGGATTATAAGGTCATTCTCTAGGTTTAAAACCCTTATATTCCCCTAAAATCCTAATTTCACACTTTTGTCACAATTCTTCTTTAGTTACTCTTTTATCTACCAAAATTAGTACCTATGTATACAAATTATTATTATCAATATACTTCAATTTCAAGGCCTAAATCTAAGGTCTTCCACATGTGATAATAACTCTATCTTACAAGTCACTATTCCTAAGGTTTATAAACCCTAATTTCACATTTCTACCATAACTTTTCTTGTAGGGCTTATAAAATTACCAGATTCTTTATACATTCCCAACACAATAATATTAACAACATGTCTGAGTTTTTTGGTTTAAATTTACTGTTTCACACATGTAATAATAATCTTCTAGTTTTAGGATTATTATTTCCAAATCAAGTCATTTTCATACTTTAATAAACATTGGCCATTCAGAACTACTTTAAACACTTCATATAAATTTATTAGAATATTCTAAATAATAAAATAGATTAAAATACCATTTTTCCTTTATTAAACCCATATTGACCAAAATACCCTTACCGATAACATATGCCCTTATTTCATGTAAACCTTACATATATTGGCAACATTATCTCCAAATCAGTCATTTATATCCATATACCTTATTATACTCATTTCACACTCATCATATCTTAATAAACCCATATTACTAATGTATATTACACTGAGGTTTTCCACACAGAATATTATCGTACCATATGATAAAATCCTTAACTTGCTTAATTTTCCATCATATAATATCAAATCTAATATCATAGCATTAAAAATAATTAATTTAATCAGGTACTAATAATAACATGGTATCACACAAATCATGCATAACCTAAACCAAATCCTGAATGATTGTTTAATTAATCTATCCTAATAACCTAACAAAAATTATTTTTAATCTAAACATAAATCACACCATCTCCCTTTTCTCCTTTTTCATTTTCTTCTCCTTTCCCTCATATTTTCCCCCATTCTCATCCCTTCCCCTTGTGCGCACAACCCCTTGCCAACACTATTGAAATGCCCCAAAAATATTCATTTTAAGAAATATAATTAAATAAGGATTTATTAGGGAATTAATTTAATTAATTATTTTATTTCAAATGGGAAGGATTTATTTAGGGTAAATTATTAAGGAGTTTATAAATATTTTTTTATAAAGGAAAAGTTGTTATTTTTCTAATTAAAAAAGAATTTAGGAAAAGTCTTTTAAAAGTCCTAAATTAGCCTAAAAATGAAATTTAATATTATTTTATTTTAATATTTCTATTTTAAATACCCAAAATATTCTAACTAATTTATTTAACCCCAAAACACTTAAATTTTCCTTTTTCTTTTTCTTCCCTCCTTTTTTTTCTTTTCTTCTTTTCCTTTTTCTTGGCTCGTCGGTTGGGCTTGCGACATGGCCCAACCCCTTTTCCTTTCTTCTTTCCTCCCGCGGCCCAATGCCGTTCTTTCCTTCTTTCCTGTGGCAACCAAAAGCTGTGTTTTGTGCCTTCTTCCTCTGAAACACTGTGTCTCTCTTATGAACATTATAACCAACGCCGACTGGCCCAATTCTTCTCCTTTTCTTTTCTTTCTCCCAGCCGCCGATTCACCCCCTTCTTCCTCCTTCCTCCTTCATCGTCGAGTTGCACCTTCGAAGGTCCGAAAATGGCACCGCCGGCCACACCTGTTTTGATCGGCCATTTCTCCCCTCATTATCTTCCCCTTGACTCACATATCAACTTGGTATAATCTTTTTTCCTCATCTCTCGCTCAATTCCTCCCTATTCTCTCATGAAGGGTAGACCCTGATCAAAGTTTTTGCGCCCGATTAACGCCGCCGGCTACCCCAAACCCCACATAAAATACCCTCTTACCGACCCCAAAAACCCTACCATTCCCTCTAAACTCTATAAATAGCCTTGGTTTGTGTGATTTCAAAACTTCTTCTCCCCCAAAACCCTAAGAGCTAACCTGTGCGCCACCGTGACTTTAGAAGAGCCGTTCGCCGCCGTTAGCCAACTTCGCCACCACCTCTGCCTACCAAAATCTTCCTTGCACCGCCCTCTAGTTAACTAAGCCACCCATCTCCCTTGATTCTTCTCACACAACCACCACAGCCGTGCGAAGTTCCCTACCCATCAAACTAAAATTTTCACCCCCGCAACCTTCAAGCGATCGTTCGCCACCATATCCGCCACTTCTACTGCCTTCTGCACCATCCAAAAGCTTCTACTAATTCTCCTCCACCTAGCCATAACCCTCTTTTTTCTTTTCTCCTTCTCCTCCCCTCTTTTTCTTCACTTTCTCCATTCAGCGGCCGCCTCTGCTGCCGTGCACCGCCGCCCCTTGCCATGCCACCACCCTCACTTTACTCCTCTCAGCCTAGGCTACCATTAGCACCTCAACCTCCACCCTTATTCTCCACTTTTTCTTTTCAAACCTTAAATTTTCCCCTTTTTACCCTCTTTTCCGCCCATCGTCACCGCCGCCGTGCACCATCGCCGGTTCCACCCATCTCCGCCAACTCAAGGTGAAACCCTAGACCCTCTCGGCCCTTCTTTTCTATTTATTTAAATTTATTCTATTTTTAGTTAAATTTTTAATGGTTATTTGATTATTATTATTGTTATTAGATGTAATATTATTGATAAATTTTATTGGCAAGGTCAAGATTATACGTAAGTTAATTAGGTGGTTAGTTTCGAATTATAAGTAATTATTTGTATTATTATAAGTTTATTATCATTATTAATATTATTATTATTATTAGTATAATTATTTTATTATTTTTTTTTATCCAGGGAGGGCCGAAGCCCTAAATTATAATTAGGATTCGTATATATGTATTTTAGTATTATTATTACTATTTTTACTATTATTAGTATTATTATTATTATTATCTTTATTATTTTAAGTAATATATGTTATTAATATTATTATTACTATTATTGAATAGTACTTTCATTATTTGGAGGTAGGGTTGAAAACCCCACCTTGTAATTTTAAGCTTATATTATTATTATTATTATTATTATTATTATTATTATTTTTATTTCTATTATTATTATTATTATTATTATTACTACTAATATTTTTTATTATTAAAATTATTATTATTATTATCATTGGTAGTCTTATTTTTGGTGAAGGGTAGAAACCTTTAAATCACCTTTTCGTTTTAAATTACATTAATAATATTAATATATTTTTTAGTAGTATTTTGTATAGTTATCTTAGTATAGTATTATTTTAATTAAAAACCAAGTCTTAGGATAAGTTAGTAATTAATAGTATTTTTAGGAGGGAACCTAATTCTAGTATTTTTCCCATAATAGGTGAGCCCAGTCAAAGCCCTCAAGAGGTATATGAGCGTGCTTTAAGATCGGTGACATTTTATGTAAGGGAGTACTAAGGTTGTTTGTGTAATTATATATTTTATATGCCATGCATGTCATATGATGTGGATTATAATGTATTTTATGTATATTTGTATATCTATCATATGTGCAGCATGATATGGAATTAAGGTGAGTTCGTACATTAATTTGTGGCATGTGTATTATATGTTGGAGTTGTGATATTATTGTATGGTGTGGCCCATAAGACTTGCATGATAGGGTTTGTAAAAATATGATGGGAGTGTCATAATGTTTGCATGGTATTAGGGTTTTGCATGGAGATGTTAGGGTTTGCATGGTGGTATTAATGGTTACATGGTGGTATTAGGGTTGCATGGTGGTATTAATGGTTGCATGGTGGTATTAGGGTTCGCATGGCAGTATTAGGGTTTTGCATGGAGGTGTTAGAGTTTGCATGGTGGTATTAATGGGTGCATGGTGGTATTTGAGTTTGCACAATGGTTTTTAGGGTTTGCATGGGAGCTAGGGTTGTGGAGCTAGGGTTGCATGGGAGTTAATTAGGGTTTGCGTGGAAGTTAGGGTTGGTGATGGTTTCCATGGTATGGTGTGGTCAACGAAGGTTTGGAAGATGGGAATAGTAGGAGTTGGTCATGTATGTCTGGGCGAAATTTTTGTATAAAATATTTAAGACACTAACTATTTAAAGTGAAAGATTATTGAGCCGGGTCTAGACCGATCCATAGGGCTGTGCAAAAAATCCGTTATCCGAAAATTCGATCCGATATTTAAAAAATCCTATCTGAGATTTAGGATATCTGATCCAGGTTTTAAAAACCGGAGCGGATATCCGATCTGGTCAAAATTAAAATTTCTCGGAGCGAATATCCGATCCGATATTTTTCAGGATTATTCGATCCGATTAAAATATCAGGTGTATAAGAAAAATATTTTTTAAAAATAAAATATATAAACATTTTTTGATTAAATAAATTATATATATAATTATTTAACCCAAAAATTATGGATTTATGGACTTTAGATTATTGTTGTATTTGTGTTATAGACTTTGGACTTTGGATTATTGTTGGTTTGTTGTATTTGTTATGGACTTTGAATTTTTAGAATTTATTTTAATTTAATTCTAGCAGGTTAAAATATCCACATTTGGATATTTCAATGCAGATATTTGGATTATTGTTGATTTTTTGTATTTGTTATGGACTTTGGATTTTTAGAATTTATTTTAATTTAATTCTAGTAGGTTAAAATATCCATATTTGGATATTTCAATGCATATATTTAGATTATTGTTGATTTATTATATTTGTTATGGACTTTGGATTTTTAAAATTTATTTTAATTTAATTCTAGCAGGTTAAAATATCCACATATGGATATTTCAATGCGGATATTTGGATATCGGATATCAGATATCCGAATTTAAATTATCAAATTTTCGGATATCCGGTCATAAACAAGTCTTTTTTGTTGAAAAATAAATATTTTTTGGATAATCGGATATACCGGATATATCCGATATTCGTATCCGATTTTTCGGATATCCGACTATAGGTTACTAATGGATACGGATACGGATATAGGTTACTAAATATCCGATTGGATCGGATATCCGAAAAAAAAATCTGATCGGATACGGATATCTGATTTTGCATAGCCAAACCGATCCACCGGTCAGAAATAGTGGTGTGGACTATTATTCAGCAAGTGATAGATCCACTGGCAAAAAATAGTGGTGTGGACTTTGTCCCGCAAGTGACCGGCCCACCGGCAATAATAGTGGGGTGACCTCGAGCTTAATAAACACAAATTGGAGTTTGCTAAAGTAATTAAAAGACACTAATTACTTACAGTGGAACACCATGTGAGCAGGAACCAAACCAATCCATCGGTCAGGAATAGTGGTTTGGACTATTGTCTCGCAAGTGACCAATCCACCGACGAAAAATAGCGGTGTGGACTATTATCCCGTAGGTGACCGGCCCACCGACTAAAATAGTGGGGTGTTATTGTACTTACATGGATTTGATAAAAGGCATGGTGTGATTCGACTTCTAATAAAAGATTAATTATATAAATTAATCTGGACTAATTGGACTTTTATGTGTGTGGGCTTGATCATTTCTTTTAAGTTGTATAAATCTCTTCATGACCTTATGTACTATATGTGTGAGTTTGAAAGTGTAAGTTGAATATTGTCTTGCATGATTTTATATGCTTATGTGTTAGCCTTAGTATTCGGTTACCTTGCTTAGTACGTAGCGTATTGATCACCCTTTTCATGGATGCTACTCATTCCCACGAGCAAAAGGCTCGTCTGACGTGTTACAGGTAAGGGATGCTTATTTCGATGCTATTGATGTCTATGGGACATCAGGTGGGGTTGAGTGATGATTGGACTGGATTCAATATCCTAGGATTGGCGTGGACGGTCTTTCCTTTGAGATTATTTCTCGTGTTATCTTGTAATTATATTTGAGCCTACAAAAACAATTTTATTATTATTGCTATTTTTATTCCCTGAAAGACAATAGCCAGTATTTTGAGTTATGTAAAGACGTATGCATACTCTGATTTCTGTATTTATGAATTTGGATTATTAATAATATTATATGTAGTGTTTTCTTAACCTTAGCACTTGGCATTGGAACGGTGGGAGTGAACCGGTCTGGTACTAAGAGTGGCGGTAGCATCCCCAGAATTTATTGTTTTAATTTATAAGTATTGTTTTTATAAAAAAAAAAAACATGTAAATTTTGAGGGTGTTACAACTACCCTCTACCCTCATCAACTTCCCTCCTCAACTTAAGGGTCTACCTTGAAATTTTAGGCTGATTACAACCCCATCTATGTGTATGTGTATGTATATATAATCCCAAAAAAATGCCTCGATGACCCTCTCTTCTCTCCCTTTTGTTTTCTACAACAAAAGCATAACCATCTTCTTCCTTCACCTACTCCTTATCGTCGTGAAAACAACCTCAAACCCCTCCCCCCCACGACGAGCCCAACCGAGGCACCTGCACCACTCGCATCAACTTGCACCAAAAACCCCTATAACCATCGGCCAAATCCTCCGTTACATCGCCTACACCTCCATCCAAACACACCTCATCCTCCCCTTTCTTTTCATCCTTGGTTGTGGCACCAACAGATAGTGTACCCCCTCCCTCTTTGGCAACCACGACCACACCCTATCACCACCCTTCGGCTCTCACAACTGAACACTATCCCTAATTTTTTTGGCCTCCACCATCTTTGTAACCCCCCATAGCAATGGTAGCTTATGTTATTGCTCCACCCTCCCACGACACAACCCATCTTTCCCCCTTGTTTGGTTACTCTAATTTTTTCCAAACACCGCCTTACTTGGTTTAGCTTTTCTCCCTTATTTCACACTTCCATTTCTTAAAAAATTCCCCACTTATATGGATTAATCCTAATGATATTTTATTATGATTTTCTGAGGTGATTTTATCATGGTTCTAAAAGAGGCAAAATAGGATTTAAGTGCTTAGATACCATAGCTATTTTGTTAAGGATACTTGTCGTAATCTAGGGTTTTTGATTACTAAGTGCTACGCATGATTTTATGTTATACCATGTTATTGTTATTGTGTGAATTAATATATTATTATTGATGACATGATATGAGGTTGAAATTATATGATAAAAATGAGTAAGTAAAGATTAGGAGGTATTATTATTTTATGTGGAAAAACCCCTGGTGTGAAATATGGATATATCATTGGTTTAATAATGGTATGATGAGTGTGAAATGAGTATGATAAAGTCTATAGAGAAAAATGTGGATTTGAAAATAATGTTTCCAAACATATAAGACTTCCATGAAATAAGGATTTTGTTATCAATAAGGGCACTTTGGTCAATAGGGTTTAAATAAGAGAATTATAAAATTTTAAGGTTTTATATCATCTAAAGTATGCTAAGAAATTTATATGAAGTGTTTAAAGTAGTTGTGAATGGTATAAGTCTGATAAAGTATGAAAATTATTTGATTTGGGAATAGCAACCCTAAAACAAGAAGCCTATTATCATATGTGTGAAACGGTATATTTAAACCACAAAATCCAAAAAAAATATTATTATTATTATTGGACTTTATACTAAATTTGGTATTTGTTTGATCCCTACAAGAAAAGTTATGATGTATTTGTGATATTAA
Source organism: Tamarix chinensis (assembly GCA_030549775.1). NCBI lineage: Eukaryota > Viridiplantae > Streptophyta > Magnoliopsida > Caryophyllales > Tamaricaceae > Tamarix > Tamarix chinensis. Next base: position 43,576,708 of record CM060172.1, read on the forward strand.
GGTTTATAAGCCCCAAAACTAGTAATGTAACACCTCCAAAGTTCATTACTGAAAAATTTCATTTTGTTAAAAGATACAGTAGAGGTAAAGAAAACAAACTGTGAATTTCTAGGATATTATAGCCGTGATTAGTACAAGCCCCGCCCCCGACCGGTCTCATACTCACCACAAGGCTAAAGAAATATTACCATCCATCATTAATCAAACTTAAATCATGAATTCATAAAAGCATTGAACGTTCGTAAGACAGATATCAGAGTACGCAGAAAAGAGTTTATAATCCAAAAGTACATAATTAAAATTCCTCAAAAGGAATAAAAGCTACAGTATGATAAAATGAGTCAGAATTAACCGATATAAAATAAAGGAACATAAGAGGGAAATCCGGCCACATCGCTCTCAATCCCCATTCTAAGTCTAATATCAACTCTCAACCCCGCTCGATGGCTGATAAGCATCAAAGGCATAAAAAACGGCATCATCTACCTGCACAAACTCAGTGCTCGTGGGAAATAGTAGCACTCATGAAATGGGCGGTCAGTACGCTACGTACTGAGTAAGGTAACCCTGCATCTAAGGCCAACACATAAAGGCATACAGCACAAGCTTGATTACATAAATACCATACAATGAATACATATAAATAAAGGCCAAGCTATAGTCTGGATAAACTAATTATTTAACTCTATGATCAATACTCGTTTTACAGCATGCTTATTTTTAATCCATGCAAATGCGGGAACCCCACTATTATAGCTAGTGGACCAGAAACATACAAGGCATAAAGCTCCTGACTACTATTATTTTCGGTGGATCGGTCTCTCGGAAAAGTGCTCCTGGCCACTATTATTTACCGATGGACCGGTCTGGACCCGACTGAACAATCTTCCTCCTTAAATGGTTAGTTTCTTATTCTTGTCTTATTCAATAAGTTTTCACCCTAGAAATGCATGTCACACTCCATCTACGCTTATTCTCCCAAGAGGGTCCATCCCATATCTTGAGACTCTGCCCCTCCTAACACACCCTAGCATCCTTTCCTTCTTCCCCTTACTCACAGTAGAGGCCCAACTCCTAAGTGTGTGGGTCAAGGCTCACTACCTTATGCTTTCCAAGTTCACTCACTGCCTTACCCTAGGGTTTTCTCCTAAAACCCTAATTTGGGCCTATGTGGCCCATCCTTCTATGCCTCATACAGCTAAGGCTGCTTTAACACCCACACATCACCTCTCTTAGATTCAACCCCTATCATTTCACTTTATTGCCCCAAATACATGTGTGACCACGAAACCCTAGTTGGCCACACCAAACCCTAGCATCCTTCTTTTTTACATGTCACCCCTCCATTTATCACCTTCCATCTTTGCTTTCCCCATAATACCCATACTCACCCTATACATGACATTCTTCCACTCTCATCCCATACTCCACACATCCTCAATTAATTTTTTCTTTCACAACCGCCTCAAATTAGGGTTTTCCTCCCAAATCCTAGCTAGGTCTCTTATATACCCTTATACTAATCCATGTACTATTTTTCACCCAAATCCTCCAATTACCCAAACAACTCTTCCCTTACCTTACTTATACCCCAAGACAACTTTTCACATGTAAATATCATCCCCATGCAGACTCCATCCACTCCATGCAAACCCCTGAAGTTTCCATACAAACCCTAGAATTCCCATGCAAATTTCACCCACTCTTTTATTTTATTCATAGTCCCGTTTTATTTTTCTGTTCATGGATCATGAGATATTTAGGTTAATCCTATGCCCCTTGGTCAACTCACTTCTCCTTAGTCAACTCACTTCACTTTGGTCAACTCACTTTCCCATTTCCCTTTTCCATCCTTTCACCCTATATCATTATATTAAATATCTTAGAATGCATGTCCTAAAGGCCACATCACATAATATCATAAGCACAACATATACATATTATACACGTGCCATAAGAAAACACATGAGCATACCTTAACTCTAAGTTGTGCTACACAAAAAAAATTACAATAATAATCATCAGATACACAACATAACATGGTACATGGCATGAAAGGCACATAACACACACATAGAGGGCCTTAGTCACATCCTTACCTAACATAACACCAGTCTTGGAGTATGTTCCTACACCTCCTTAGGGTTTTGACCGAGTTTACCTATAAGAGGGAACAACTAAGGATTAATTTTTCTCTTACCAAAATCACTATTATTTCCTACTTTACTCTAATATTAGGGTTACTATTATTAAAAGAAGTGCTATAATTAAAAATAGGGTTTTATTCTCAATTTAGCCTACTAGGTTATTATTAGTCAAAATAGGTTCATGATAAGTATTTATAGCCATATTTATATTATTAAAGGTATTAGCTTTAATACTACTAATAATAGTAATAATACCAGTTGTAACAATAATAATAATAATAATAATAATAATAATAATAGTTTAAGTCTTAAGAATAATACTTAAAAGGGGTTCTAATAATTATAATAGTAGAAATCCTAGTATTATTAAGGTTAAGGCTAATAATAAGGTTAGTAATAAAAATAATAATATAATAACAGTAATTATAACAATAATAATAATAATAATAATAATAATAATAATAATAATAATAATAATAATATTAAGGATAATACTAGTAATAATAATAATCAAAATAATGATATTTATATGGGTAAGGGTTCGAATATTTGCAAAAGTAAAAGTAGTAATATACTAAGACTAGCACTAATAATAATAATAATAATAATAGTAATAGTAATAGTAATAGTAATAGTAATAGTAATATGGGTATTAATAAGAATAAGGATAATTATAATAATAGTTATAATAGGGTTTCGACCCCTTTAATAATAATGGGATAAATATCTCGAGGCTACACTTAGTAGTAGTAGTAGTAGTAGTAGTAGTAGTAGTAGTAGTAGTAGTAGTAATAACATATTGACTTTTAATTTAGATAATATCAATACTTATAAGATCATATATGACCTGGTGGAATTAGAAAAGTTAGATTTTAAAACCATTGTAAAATATTACAATATTACATTAAGAAGAAAATTATATAGAAAGGTTTAAAGCCTGTTTGTTTTAACTTTTAATAAGTAGTTTTTTTTTTATAAAAGTAATTATAAAAAGTAATTTAAGATTAAAATAGGTGTTTGGTTTTACTTTTAAAAAATTATTATACAAAAGTAATTAATAAAAATAACTTTCTATAAATAATTAATCAAAAATAAATTTTACCAACTTTCTAAAATTACTTCCGCACCAAGTGGCACGGTACCTGCTAAAAGAAAAAGTCGTTTATGTCATTTTCTGTCCTCATCCCTGAATGTTGTTCGGCTTATGTTCGCTCATTCTCCTCCATTCTTTCTCTCTAAAATAAAGAAATTTTGGCCGCCCTCGGCGTCAATTCTATAATCAAAGGGCAATAATCATTTCCCTTTGCTCAATAAACTATATATGACTGATGAATTCAGTTTCCAATTTTTGAGTTTCTGTCATAGAAACAAAGAATATAGGAGTAGAAAATTGAGCTCTAAAATTTTCTAATTAAGCTCTAGAATAACCCAAACAAAGAAGAGACCATAAATAAATGGGTTCCGATTAAGCTCTAACTTCTCTTCAAAAAAAGGTCATGTGTTTGCCTCTATTGATGTATATATGTGTGTGTGCCCGCGTGCCATCCACCTCTTTTAGAGTAATAACAGTAGAAAGAAGAAGAAGATGTAGAAAGATTGAGGTCCCTTAGAAAAAAAATTAATGCACAACGACCATTAAGATTTAATAGCGGAGGAAGAGCAACACTTTAATGCGTGGGAGTGAGACCAGAGATTCTTATCTGTGATGACTATTAGTTGTAGTAAATTAGAGGACAAATCCTCCGATAAAAATGGAGGAAAAAACTTCCCTGATTCAGAGAGAGAGAGAGAGAGAAGAAGAAGAAGAAGAAGAAGAAGAAGAAAGAAGCACAATTTTTGCCCCAAACAAGGTCCTCATTATTAGCGAAGCATTAGAACAGAATAATAAAGCACAGACAAGTCTCTCCATAATTTTTAAAATAATTTTATAATTTTTATTTAACAAATTTTAGTACTTTATAATATATATATATATATATATATACTTTTTATATATTTACTATTACATAATTTATATAATAATTATTACCAAAAGATATATATAGGAAGTTAAAAATTAAAGATGGAAAATAAAAAAGTAAATTTGTAGAAAAATGAAAACCAAATACTAATTAGGTATAATAATAATTTTTTAGTATTAATCACTTATACAACAAAAGTAAAAACAAACATATATTTGACTTACTAAATTACTTTTTAAAAAGTAGATTTATAAAATTAATTTTTATCTAAAAATAATTATTAATAATAAGTAATAACAAACGACACCTTAATCTCACTTGAAAATTATTGAAGAATATTGCTCCTAAAATCTAAAATATCTATAACTATATTCACAAAAATTAAGTATATCTATATACATGTGTTAATAATACAACAATACATACTTATACATATTTATCTAAATCCTCCTAATTTACACATTTTCACATCAATGAAGTTAGTATATTTCTATTTACTGGCTTTCTAATAATAATAAATCAATTAGGATCTACTTTTGCATTTACAAATATAAAAGTACGTTAAATTTGATATGGTTTAAACTTCAAATTGAGACCCATCAACTATCTGTCTAATTTCTCTCTAGGATTTTTTACATTTTGATATGTTAAGAACGATATATATTATTCATACAGTATAATATACCAATATAAGTGTACAACGTTAACAATTATATTATCTCACTTTTTTTTTTGTTGGTCAATAAATTCTTTTCAATATGATTCTAATATAGGATATCTATACTACTCCATACAATATACGAGTATTTTAAAATAAATAAAGGTATTACAATTAAAATATTTGATTACTTAAAAAGTATATAATTTTATAAAACAAAGGTGATCATAATATGACTATACAATGTATAATTACCATTTATTACATTGTAAATATTGAAGACAATCAATATTACTAGTACACATAAATGAAATAATAATATTAGATCCGCTTTATTTTCACAAGAACATAATAAAGACGTTTATTAATTTTGACAATAAAAAAATTGCATGATTCAATCTAACAAAGATATTTATCATTTATTTGATTACTTAAAAAAATTATAATTTTATAAAATAAGGTTGATCATAATATGACTATATAATATATAACTATCATTTATTATATTGTAAATATTATAGACAATCATAAGATTACTAGTAAAAATAAATATAATAACAATATTAGATCCTCTTTATTTTCACAAGTAAATAATAAAGATATTTATTAATTTTAACAATAAAAAATTTGCATGATTAAATCAAACAAAGATATTTATTATTTATTATCATTTATTTGATTACTTAAAATATTTGATTACTTAAAAAGATATAATTTTATAAAATAAAGGTGATCACAATATGACTATACAATGTATAATTATCGTTAATTATATTTTAGACAGTTTATAAAATTTTTGTAGGTGGTGTGTATATTTGTGCCTTGAAGGTCATTTTGATGTTTTTTTTTATCTATACAACTTGTAGGTCATAACTTATAAGTTTATAACTTATGCGTGAATTATAAATATTATCAGAGAATTTTATAGATCTTCTAATTTTTTTAAGTCATTGTTGGGCATAGCTATTACTTGTTGGATTTTGTAGGTAATAATAGACACTACTATACTATTTTATTAAGAGCTTCTTCAAATAGGTGGATATAATAGAAGACTTTTTGAAAATTATTTTGCAGGCTTGTAGCTAGATGTTTGCCTTTTTTATTTTTTAATTTGATAATAATATATCTTATTTATTAAGGAATATGTTGGAAAATTTTAGAAGATATTGTCATTTTTCAAGTTAAATGAGTTTGCTAATACATAAATTATTTTATTTTATATAAAAACATTGTGTAATGATCAAAATGATTCAAATAATAGATTGATACTTGTTAGATGTTACCTTGTTATACATGTCATGGATGATGGAATTGGAGGAACAATGTTATTCTATACCATAAATAATAACATATAATATAATAATCAATAATTTGCTAGTTGAGTAATATTGATGATTATGTTTATAAGTTCATTTAATATTATAGGACATGCGTATGTTTACAAGTTATAAACTTGTAAAAGTAGTTAGGCAAAGAAGATAAAAGATATTAAAAATCATCTAATATATACCTTCACCACCAAAATTACTTTAACGCACTAACCTCGTAAGTAAGTATTAAATTTGATTTTATATAAGGATGTAATTAAAAATACATTATTAACTATTACTTGTTTATTAAACTATTACTATGACTTATTAATGTTTTATTTTTGTGTGGAAAATTTCATCAGAGTATCATTAATAAATAAGGATGTCTAAGGTAAAAGTATGAAAAATAAGTATAATTTATAAAACACAATATTTGTAACACCCTAAAAATTGACTACTAAAATATTTCGTTTTATTAAAAGAAATAGCAGAAGTAAAATATCAAACTGTAAATTCTAGGGATATTACCGCTATACTTAGTACCAGACCGGTTCACTCCTACCATTCCAGTACTTATAATATTAATAATGATGATGATGATGATGATTAATAATAATAACATTTGAATTTTAATTTAGATAATATAATACTTATAAGATCATATATTATCTGATGGAATTAGAAAAATTAGATTTTAAAACCATGGTAAAATATTACAATATTAGATTAAGAAGAAAATCATACAAAAAGGTTTAATCTCACTTGAAAATTATTGAAGAATATTGCTCCTAAAATCTAAACTATCTATAATTATATTCACAAAAATTAAGTATATGCATATGCATATGTTAATAATACAACTATACATACTTATACATATTTATCTAAATTCGCCTAATTTACACTTTTTTCACATCAATGAAGTTAGTATAATTCTATTTATTGGCTTTCTAATAATAATAAATCAATTAGGATCTACTTTTGCATTTACGAATATAAAAGTACGTTAAATTTGATATGGTTTAAACTTCAAATTGAGACCCATCAACTATCTGTCTAATTTCTCTTTAGGATTTTTTACATTTTGATATGTTAAGAATGATATATATTATCCATATAGTATAATATACCAATATAAGTGTACAAAATTAACAATTATATTATCTCAATTTTTTTTGTTGATCAATAAATACTCTTCAATATGAGTCTAATGTAGGATATCCATACTACTCCATATAACATACGAGTATTTTAAAATAAATAAAAGTATTATAGTTCAAATATTTGATTACTTAAAAAAATATAATTTTATGAAGTAAAGGTAATCATAATATGACTATACAATGTATAATTATCATTTATTACATTGCAAATATTGGAGACAATAATAAGATTACTAGTATACATAAATGAAATAATAATATTAGATCCACTTTATTTTCACAAGTAAATAATAAAAATATTTATAAATTTTGACAATAAAAAAATTTCATGATTCAATCTAACAAAGATACTTATCATTTATTATCATTTATTTGGTTACTTAAAATATTTGATTACTTAAAAAATATAATTTTATAAAATAAGGATGATCATAATATGACTATAAAATGTATAATTATCATTTATTATATTGTAAATATTATAGATAATCATAATATTACTAGTAAAAATAAATAAAATAATAATATTAGATCCTCTTTATTTTCACAAGTAAATAATAAAGATATTTATTAATTTTAACAATAAAAATTTTGCATGATTCAATCTAACAAAGATATTTATTATTTATTATCATTTATTTGATTACTTAAAATATTTAATTACTTTAAAAGATATGATTTTATAAAATAAATGTGATCATAATATAAATATAAAATGTATATTTATCATTTATTATATTTTATATAGGTTATAAAATTTTTTAAGGCGGTGTGTATGTTTGTGCCATGAAGCTCATTTTAATGTTTTTTTTTTATCTATACAGCTTGTAGGTCATAACTTATAAGTTTATAACTTATGCATGAATTATGAATGTTATCAGAGAATTTCCTTGATCTTCTAATTTTTGTAAGTCATTGTTGGGCATGGGTATTACTTGTTGGATTTTGTAGGTAATAATATACACTACTATACTCTTTTATTAAGAGCTTCTTCAAATAGGTGGATGTAATATAAGACTTTTTGAATTATTTTGCAAGCCTATAGCTAGATGTTTGCCTTTTTT